>LKNJ01000333.1:50363-185217 GCA_002120245.1 Maccullochella peelii | reverse complement strand
ACAATTGGTGGCTGACTAAATACTTTTTTGCCCCACTGTATATGATGGCACGGGAAGGGCATTATGTAATACAACACTGAGTAAGAACATTTTCGCACTTTGAACTTTGATTTCTTGTGAGTGTAAGTGCGAGTATAGCAGAGGCCACAAGTCACAAAAACCACATTGCTGAGGCAAAAACTCATTTTCCACAACAGGGCAAACTGACTGATGAGAAATGAATTTTATGCTTAAAGCAGGGGGATTTTGCTCTTGCTCAAGTTGGTAATCAGTGGCATAGTGGAATAATGAGTGGGTAGTTTTCCAGCAATGAACAGAAGACATCTTAGAGATGCCACTCTTATAAAAAGAGTACAGTTTAACGGGTAGAGGGCCACCAGACAACCTCTTCCTTCCTCTCTCCCTCCCTCCTTTTCCTTCCTTTCTCTCACCATCTCATGATTGAAGCATGGGCCTGGCTCTTCCTCTCTATCTCTGTGTAACCTTCAGTCATACATGCTGACAGTGTGAATGCTAGATTCAGAAAGTTTTGTGTTGTGTGGATGGTGGGTGTCACTAGAAATACTCAAATTTTTAAGCACACTATTAAGTCTTCTGTTCTACAGTAGCCCAACAGGAAATTTCAGAAATCCAAACCCCATAATCAAGGAAAAATAAAAACCTCCACTGGAACCGGCCAATGGATCCAGTTCCTCTTTTCTCAGCCAACCCTTAACAGGTGAGTTGACTTCACCGCAGCGACTTCCACATCTTTCCAAATTTTAGGAAGCGCAACTTCAACGACTCACAAAGTGTGGCCAAAATATTAAGTCATTCTGGCTATGATTACATCAACTCAACGACACACATTTCACTGAGTTCCTTTCCAGAAGAAGCAGGAGCAGGCTTAAAGGAGTCAGTGGTGAAACCCTACTCTCTAACAAAGACTAGAATTTGTTTGTTTTTTTAAACTTCTTGGTCTGTTGAATAGCTTTACATGATTTTACATGATTTACGATATGAAGCACAGCTTTGCCTTTGCCCAGTATTGGCTGAACAAAGTGGCTGGTGAACTTCTTTCCCTACTGAACTTGACAGTTATAATAGTCATAATGTACAAGCACAATCACAGGTCATTGTGTTGCCGCAATGAAAAATCAAATAATTGGGGATTTTGAGAAGTTCATCGTAAGCCAGTTTTTTTTCCGTCAAAAGCAGATTACTGGCACTTCATCAGAAGGAGATGGAGTGAATCCTTTTTGTAAAACCTGGAGGTACCAAGGGCACGAGCAGGAGGCTGGGGAGGGGACAGTGTGTTGATGTATACTCAAAGGCTTTACCAGATAGTCTGGTAGCCAGGGTTTATTGTGTTTACGTGCGCATGCTTTAAAAGAGAGGTAGAATGGAGAAAGTAAGAGAGAAACACTTATGTAATACATAACTCTGAGCCCAAAAAAAACCCCACACAACTAAATGGCCCAATGTGTGCTCCAACGTCCTGCCTTAGGTCATGCTCAGACCACCAATTATTTTGCATTAAAAATGGCAGCCCCCTCATTTATTGCTATGAGACCACTGCATTGGCACAGTGGGGGGTCCTCACGCTGAGGGCTGCCACAAAAAACGCAGTGCTGTCTGGCAGAAAAAAAACGGAAAAAAAAAAAACTTTACCACACACACTGCTCAACCTTTGCCGTAACGCAATGCAACGTTACACTGCAACACAGTGTGTCAAGTGCAGATTCAAGGTACAATACCTTGTTATGTGAAGTGCAAAATTTTGCTGTTTACCACACAAACACTGACACAAAAATGATTGCCCCCAAAATCCTAATTGACGTGCCAACGTTGTAAAATCTTGCAGTGGTTTGGCATCTGGTAAGCCTTCAAACTAATGGATGTATTATTGTGTATTTTTTTAACAATGTTATTTCCAGTCAGAATGTGGCCTTAACCTGATTGCTCCCAATAACCTGGTTTCTCGTGTGCATATAAATGTAGTCACTGTAAGACGATACCAGCAGATGCCTCACATCCTTTGAGAGTGTGCGTGTGGCAGGACACTTTAAAAAGGCAGACCAATCAACACAGAAGGGCGCATAGCTTTGTCACAGATAAAAGCAGCAAAGCCAAAAGGTATTGATTCTCTGCGACAGGTAATATTACGCATAATACATTGCAAGATAGTAAAATATTAATTTTTAGGACTTTCGAGGATTCTCTCTCTCTCTCACTTTCACTCTCACTCTCAGAGTTACAAATTATTCAGCTGCACTGTTAGCACAAAACTTGGTTCAGGAGACAAAGTTTTACAAGGTGATGTCACCTTGGGCCAGGCTGACAGACTCTACTGCAGACCTAATGAATACAATAGATGAGATGGGTCTGACGTCAGTGAAGGGAACAACAAGGACATTAGTTCATTAGTTCACTCAGTGAAGGCATCAATTTATTTGGCTACAGTGTCTTACAGCAGCACAACATGATACCAGTGAAGCTAGCATATTACATGTCAGCTCCGAAATGGTAAATGGACTGCATTCATATAATGCTTTTCTACCTTAACAAGCAAAGCACTTTACAATCCAACAAGTTTTAAGAGCTGTAGGGGTAATTGGAGGGGGTTGAAAGAAGTATATAGGAGCCTTTTACCTTTTATCACATAACTTAGTGGCCTTTAAATCAAGTGTGTATGTGTGTGCGTATGTACAGGATGTACGTGTGTGCGTGTATTTATACATATGCACTTATCTGACATATAGAGACTATTTCCAGCTCTGACATCAGAGAGGGAGCGCACAGATGCCATCTGTCCAGAAGCTCAACCACTGAAATATTCACCCCACGTTCTTATGTGCCGTTATGTTCTTATCCAAATGGTGCACAAATTTTAGGAAACATTTCCAGTAACTCTCCTGTAGCTCTGATGCATCATGGCATTTCCCTGCTGCTTCCCTCTGAAGATGGGCTTTGTGTTGTTTTTAATTAATCAAACTGGGGGGGGGGGTTCTCTGTGAGGCAGTGGCTATAACTGGCAACAATAGGTTGATGCTGTGTCTACATAAAAAGCATCGTTTTATCAGTGCCAACTTTTCCACCACAGGTAAGTGTACGTTTTTTTCTGCAATTTCCAATAGGTTTGTTTAATGCTAAAATTCAAAATGCACAAGGAACTGTTGTATAGAAACTTAAGAATAAGAAGAGCAGCTGAGTAGCACTGAGCTCCTATGAGTAGTTTGTGTTGTGTGGTTTTGCAACTCCTAAATGTTTTAACTCACGTTGCTTGAAGCTAATTACTCCTCATTAAAGCTTATCAGTACTCGTCTTCTGATCGGCTTTCCTTTATTGCATTTTGTTGGCGTTATTAAAATCTATTGTGCCCTTGCAAGGTCAACTTGTAATATTAGCTAAACTCACTAACAACATTCGTCAACATTTAATTCTGGCTTATACTTCTAAATAAGTTCCTATTATGTACAAAAGGACTGTCATGGCCTTGAAAATTCAGGGATGGCAGGATGCCACAAAGGCATGAATGTAATGCAGTCCGAGCTGTTTAAGTATAGCTCCAAGCTGTACTGGCATATAAAACAATGAGAGAAATGCTGAGCAAGTATTAACACCACTCCTAAATACAAGTGAAACTTATACAACATCCTCTTCTTACACATATCCATAAATTCCTGAACTCAGTGCCTTCGAGATCTGGATCAAAATCTCTCCCTCCCTCTCTCTTTTCAGCGAGTTAGTGAAATGCTGTTTAAACTTTGGTATCCTTGAATTAATTTCCATTCCTTACAGAAACACCAGTTCACCGTAGCTGGGTAGCATCTAACCCAGGTTGAGAGGAGGGCCATGACGTGCATTGACCCATTCAGATAACTGAACTTACATCGATGGCTCACTGTAAATATAAATAGGAAACAGGTGGACGGTTGGGAAAATGTTTTGAATAACAATGCATGATTGCATCTTCATGTCCTTGACAAAAATCTTTATCCTTTTGTGAAGTGCAAACATTGTTCTGGTGGGACGGTAAGCCTACTGGTTCTAACGTGGCCTTGAACAGCCTGGATGTTTGAGCTGGGCTGAATAGAAAGAGGAATCTTAGCCAAAAACCTATCTGCAAGGGATTTAAAGAGGCATGTTTATTTGCTTGCCTGGTGAAGGTCAAAACGGTGCATCTTTAAATGTTTGGGAGCTTACAATATTCAGAGGGCAGACTAACTGGGGTTGGAGGGCAATGATAAAATCTCAGCTCTCATATCTGGTGCCATACCCATGTCTATCTGAAAATATAACATGATGTTACACTTGATGCAAGCATCTTCACCAACTGCAACTTTCTACAGCATTTAATACTGACGCAAAATTCGAGGAATAGCAGAAGCCTTGTGAACAGACACTTGACAAGGCACAGCGATTTGATTTAACATGACTTTCTATGTTTAATACTAATTATACATGGCGTCCCTACATACAAACACATGGCTAACCAAAATACAAACACAACATCGAACAGGTTTGAGGTTTTGAGTGTGTGTGTTTATGTTTAACACACACACACACACACACACACACACACACACACACACACACACAGTCGAGAGCAGAAAGCTGTGACCCAATTAGTTACACTGAACTGCAGTTGGAAACCACAGGATGTTCCCAGGCTGTGATTCACATGGGGAAGATTTTATGTAATACTTATTTTAACAAAGGTTACACTACAATCCCTTCTATAATGACAAAGAAATAACTGAGTTAGCCTGCTACAGTAATAAATGGCTTCACTGGGTCGTGTGACAGTCACCTGTGTGTGGATAGCTGTTGTGGCGTTTGTCCTTTATCAATCATTGACCCATACAGAAAGTGATCTCGAGGCAGTTCCTGATACTGCAGAGTCACTTTAAAGTCCGCCTTAAGCTTTTTCTAATTTACAGAACACAGGAGAGTACATGAATTTAAATCCAGACGACAAACAGACCAACAACTAATATTTGCTTATCACAGTTTTATCTCATCACACTAAATGACGGATGTCGATGGCACGAAACACAATTACAGCGCATAAAGTAGAAAAATGCTTAAGCAGATTGACAAAGTGTCAGCATGACATAGGCTGTCCATCAACCTGCTATGGACTACACGGATTACAACACTCTACGACACCTGTGACAAGGGGCAGCACATCACAGCTGAGATGGTGGGGTACCTGTTTAAAATGAATTCATTGTTAACATATAAAATACTCCAGTATCTTAATTCAACTTGAAACATGAGAAATCCCTTTATCCAAATGGTGTTTAAATCACAGGTCAGCAAACATCTGGTTGTTTTATTAGTAGAGTAATCACTGCCAGCGATGATAAACAACCAAAAAAAAGGTGGGTAGACCATCACTATCATGACCCTCACAAGGCAAAAATCATGAAAGAAACTTTATATGCTAATTATTTTCTGTTAATCTATTAAGCAGTTGATCTATAAAACGTCAGAAAATAGTATAAAATGCCAATCACATTTTCCAAGAGCTGTAGGTTATGTCTTCAAGTTGCTTGTTTTGTGCACCCAACAACTCAAAATGTAAAGGTATTCAATTTTCTATCACAGAAGACTAAGAAAAACGGCAAATATTCACATTAAAGAAGCTGGAAATAGTGGCTTTTTTGCTAAAGAAAATGACTTAACTGATTAATCAGTTGTTGCTGGTCAATTTTCTGTCAGTCGACTTACTGATTGATCGACTAATGTTTTCAGGTCTTATTTTATTTTATTTTATTAATATTTGTGTGAGCCTCAAAAGGTGTGTGGTGTGAGATGAGGACTGCCACACTGCTCCAGAAACCAACAGCTGGACACAAAACTTCCAGTATTTACTCTATTTAAAAACAAGGGGGCCTAATTTTCTTCCATGGTACCCAGATTTCCTGGCTATGCCTCTGTTCTTAACATTCTTGCTTTCTGACCAGTTTATTTATCAAACATAACCTACCTTCAGCGCATACTTGTCCCCAGTCTTCTTCTGGAAGATTTCCAACACCTTGCCATTGATGCCCAGCCCCAGCACCTGGCTGGTTACCTTGTAGTCATCCGTTATGGCGTTCTTCTTGATCTGTAAGTTGGGTCTGGCGTGGAAGGGGAGAAACTGGCCCGTAGGGTTCTGCTGGCCCGCCGGGTTGGGAAACAGTGGCTGGTTCTGTGCGTTGGACAGCATGCTCTTGGTCTGGGCTGAGAGACGAACAACAGCCGCCTCTCAACAATACTTCTCTGCCTTTTCCTATAACACAGACCGAGTCTTCTTCCTGGGTTAGCTGGCCTGTGACGAACTGTTCACTGTGTAGCAGCCAGGCCCGAGAAATAACCGGCAGTAGTTCTGACGTTACACGTTAACAAAGTCACTTGGTTAGCTGATAAAATGCTAAATTAGCTAGCTGTTAGCATGCTAGCTTGATCTTATTCTTGACCCGTGATTCTCGGCTAACAACTCAGCTATCGGTTAGCTTATCCATCTCCGGTGGTGTCCGCCGTCCACCGGTTCCTCAAAGAGCACTTCAGGAACTTTTCTAAAACAACCCATACATCGGCTACAGGGCTGGGTTTCTAAATTAGTAAGGCAAAAAGCTCGTGAGGAAAGTTGAAAAAAAAAAAAACGATAATAACACTAAACGAAAAGCAGACAACAGAGGAAGAAAAACTCCGACACCAGTAGCACGCCAAACACACTTCACTTTCCGACGGACAGACAGCCAGGAGGAGCAGGTTTTACTGCTGACGTCATGGCGGGTTTTTTTCTTTTCTTTCGGCGCTTAAAGGAGAAGTACGGCAGAGGAAACGGCTCGGTTTATATAACAGACAGGCTGCTAAACGAGGCAGCAGCTGAGGGGACACAACACAGAGGTACATAGGCCTCCGAATGACAAATGTTGTGGTCTGATTACAGTCAAAAGTCATCAGCACATTTTCCTTTTTTATATCTCGGTATTTATATTCCTTCAATCTGCAGGTTGGCCTTAACATCACCCTACAGGCCTTAAGAAAGGGAAATTACATTCCTCACACGGCTCTCCGTAGTTAGCAGATTAACCCTCTGCTGTTCTGAAGAGAAGAAACACTTGCAATGTTACAATACAATGACAGTAAAAGAGAGAGAGAGGGCCAAAAATAGACCCGTTATCTCTGACCAGAGTCCCTATAGGTTACCTCAAGGTTGGAGAGCTGGCTTTATTCTTCAGTTTTCAGGTTTTCTTCTGGTTTTGGGGCTTTACTGCTTACAGCCCAGAAGGTAAGACTTTGCATTGGTCAAGTGAAACATGAATATCTGCCTCAAACCATAGTAAAAGCTATACATTTGTTAATCTACTATACATTTTGCACCCTCAGGGCCATAGCCAGGATTTTAGAAATATGTGTCATGAGCCCCCTCCATCCAACCCCCCAAACTCAGACACCAAAAAGAAAGTCGCTCAATTTTATTTTTCTGAAATTATTTGTATTTCATTTGTTAATTTAAATGTTAATTTTTCTGTCATTTGTATTCCCTATGTGCTGTCTTAAAGCCATTTGCACACTGCCTCAAACACAAATCTGGTGGTGAAACACTGAATCCGTTGTATATTTATCTGTTGGTCTTAAAGAAGTCTAAAAATAGCCTACTGGCATTAACCTATACAACACCCACCATGTGTACATTGTTAACTGTAGAATGTAAACTATGGAAACCACCCAAATTATCAGGAAAAAAACAACAACATGAACTCAATAGTTTAGGCCCTGACCTTCAGTAAATGTACTAATTGAATCATGGCACGTTTAGCCAAGTGCTGCCTCTGATAGAAAGTCTGAATGGCTCTGTCCCATTAACAAAGTGCTCTAAGCACCGTCATTTAGCCTTTAAGCTTACCATCAATCTGTATTCGAGTCAGCATTCAAATAAAATGTCTGTTGGCAGGCAAATATTAATAAACAAAATATGTAGAAAAACAAAAATGAATCAGTAGTGCATTTTTATTTGACTATGATAGTGTCTATGATGCATGCTTGAATATAGTAAAAGAAAAGCCAAAAATTACACCTGGCTGTACATTTTCTTGGAACGGACATCAGATAGTATGAATCAAACATATTTCCCCATAGCAGTTCACACTGACACAGGTTTAATGGGAAACAACATTCAGCATAATTCACATGTTTGGTCACACTTTGTGAGTCTGAATACTGCGTCTTTTTAAGTCAAGATGCATATAAAATCAAATGCTAGAGTTATCTAGCATAAAAATGAAGCACTGACTCTGAATCTTCATCTTTAAATAAGCCTTTGTAGGAGGGCTATCACAGGTAAATTATACAATGGATTAAACAATAATTTTCTCCATAAAATCATCCACGGTCGCAGTAATCACAGTAATTTCATATTGTTTTACTTGTCCATTTTAATCTTATGTTGTCTCACACTAATATGCCCACACATCTCATATTCTGTGTTGTTTACTCTGATTATAATAACACTTTCTATGCGTCTAAGTGTATTTCTTGGACTCATTGGCTGCGGTCCATCTGGAACTTAAATGCAACACTTCTTTAAACCACTAGATGGCAGACCAGTCTAAGTTTTTATAAGAACCAAATCCTTGCCTTGAGCATATCTGCTCAACTTTGTGTTGGCAATGAAGTGTTTTTGAACCTGCATGAAGCAGATGAATAGGGTTTTACACACAGGACAATACCTTGTGAGTCACATAATGATTTAAGTATTTAAAATGTATTATCATTGACCATTTGTCTGACACTGAACTGAAACTGAATTGTCCTCCTGGAATACACTCCAAACACCTCAATCTCAATCAAAACGGTTTTTGAAAATACTCTCAACCCTGAGGGACACGTGTTGATCAAACTTCACGGCCTTGATGGTTTAAAGAATTAATTGTTGAAATGCCTCAGTATGTAGGGTAATGACACCGTTGTGTGAGTCAAGCTGTTGCCAGCTGAATGTGAAAAAAAATGTGAAAAATGTCTGCAACCCTCATTTCCCAACAATGCATATGCTTAGGTTTGGTTTTGTTGTCTGCTAAGTTATGCACTCAGCTAACCTCTGTTTATTTGTATACTGTCGTCCTTAATCACATTGGATTTCTCAGTGGGCTTCAGATCAGCTGCACCAATGGAAATGGCACCATTAGGAGAATGAGGAAATGTTTACAGAATTCACAGAACAAATAGAATAAAGCTGTGTTGTGGCATTGTTCGGAGCCATCCTGTGCTTCCACACACTAGTTTTGTGAATGCAATGTATAAATAGGATGGAGGAGCCAAGACTCAGCTCCTCAACTCCACTTCAACCTATAGGAACACCCTTCACTCTACTCCTACTACTTCTTCTTAACTGCTATCTTGTTAAATGTAATCTCAAAAAGTTTTATATGTGTTAAATATGTTAAATATGTGAATCTAAGATTTTGTTTTATCTAAAGTAGTGCCACATTGTTAGAAAGCCTTTAATCTCTTGTGTAATGGGAAATCCACACCACTGTCAAAGTGCCAAAGAGACAGGCACTGATTGCCTGCGTCTTCAGATCAGGATCACATTTAGGGGCTCCCCGTTGCATTCTAGTGATATAGTTTAGGTTTTTTCGATTGGATAACATTGTGCAATAAACTTTATTCCAGATATAGGCCACACTTCAAATATATTAGTTAGGCCATATCACCCAAATTAAGTACTATAATTTTTGTCTTGTCTGAAATCCATCCGTCATATTTAAAACAAGTCTAAACGAAGTATTTGTTGAGCTCCAAAAACACTGGATCCTAAAATTCCCACAATGCAACTCGTCCGTAAGCTCAAGTCGAGTTATTTTATCAGACTTTACAAAGCTCCTCCGGGGCAGCAGAAGACATTATGCAACCAGCTATTCGCCAGATGAATAGCGCTTCCCATGATGAGTAAACTGACCTTGATGTGTAAAATCGGTGGAATGCTCCTCATTCATAACATTTTACCTCTAAACCCCAAGAATTGTTTTCCATTTAGATTAAAAAAAAAACTGCACTTCAGCAGCAACTTGCTGAAATACTATAATAATACATTGTATTCCTTAAATACTGTATGTTGCTGGGGCAGCTAGAAAAACAAATAATTTGGTCTGTGCAAAAATATCTTTGATACAGTTTGTCCATAACAATGCAGAGCTTGCTTTTTCTATGCTAATAGTAACCATTATGTACACATAACTTGACATGATCTAATAAGTTCCTGTAAGTTTGAAATGTGCTGTTCCAATCTGCAGCAAACATTATGTTACACCTGTACAACAAGTAATCCCCAATTTTTTTATGAATGCCTTTAGTGTAACTGCCTGTAAGCTTAAGGATAATAAATTCCTTGATTTACAGTATATATTTGATCAAATAATGTACGATAAGAATATTCTATAACTTCCCAACCTATAGAAAGTTTTGCAGGCAGAACATGGAGGAGTGACATGGTCCTTAAGGTTAGTTTCCACTTGGATACATTCCACTGTTATTATCCTCAGTTATGTAAGAGAAGCACATCACGTCCTCATGGATCCCATATGTACACACACACCTTTTAAAACACCTATGCACAAGAACACACACACATGTACACATATTCTGCACCTAGACACACACACACACACACACACACACACACATGGACTATGTGAGAGAGGGGTCTGAAATTGGAAACTGTTGCCTGAGCTGTGATAGCTTTGTGCTGATGAATTAACACAAGCTCCAGGCTCACTTATAGCTGCTCCCCAGACACTCAGGATGACCTGTTCATTACAGTGTTCTCCCTGGGGAAAGTGTCATGGCTCCAGCTATTCTTCTCTTTATTCATTATCAGAGAAACCAGAATGCTCACATCATACTAAACACGGAAGATTTCTGTTGGCTTATGCGACAGTGTCCTAAAGTTTGCCCTGGTGTACAAGGATCAGGAATGCGTGGCCCTGTGCACAGAGCTGTAGAATCTGGCATGCTGACATTTTCCTTTTCCCCACTCCTTCCCAGAATGCTCCCTTGACACTCTCTCCAGTTTCACAGCACTCCTTTTAACTTCCTGACAGGAAGGAAATCTCAGGGGCAAGAGGTGCATCCCCCCCCCCCAGTCCCTCCCTCTGTTCTTCATTAGTGTGCGAAAGTCGGAGCAAGTTTGGATCAGTTATTTCAGGCTGGCCAGAACCCGTCTTTGTCAGAATAATCCTCCATCGCCGCCTGGGGCTGAAACCCTAGCCGGCTCTTGATATAGACCCATGGTCAGCACTGGCTCTGATATAGGATTCTAGCACCTGGACACTCACAAGCCTCCCCGCCCAACATGGGACCTGTTGAACCTGCTCACCCCTCTGATGCACTCAGACACACACACACATCCCTTGTGATCCCCTTGTATGATCTCTCACTCACTCTTGCTCTTTTCTCTTTGTCTCTCCATCTCTCTCTAATTGCTATGTAGAGCACCAAGAACCCACATTTACATATGATCTCATTTTACCCCACCTTATCTGCATCCTCCAACCGCTGCGATGCATTTTGTTTACGCATGGTCTGTCTTAACTTAGCCTTAAAAGAGACTCTGCAGAAACTAGAAACTTTGCCTATCAGTCAGTCCGTCTGTCAGCCTGTTTACTTGTTGCCCTATTTGCGTCGTGATTTGCTCCTGGCCTGGTTCACCTCAGTGAAGCCTGATAAAAGTGTCTGAGGACAGGAGGGGTGGTTTCCCGGTTCTGGTTGCGTTGGAGACAGATGTATAGAGTTCCTCAGAGACGGTAGCTCTTAAGGGCAGCGGCTGACAAAGCTCCCTCTTCCTTTTTCCTCCCTTCTCTTTTCTCACACTCTCGCTCTCTTTCACATTCTCACACACATACACAAGGTCATGCAAATCCCACTGATGAGTCACAGACATTATCAGCTCCAAGGCAATCCAGACTTGTGATGGAGCGAAACAGAGTGCGCAAAGTCACTTCCAATCTCAGCTCAATGGCCTGCAGGAGATTGTGGTTTGTGTGTGTGTGTGTGTGTCTGTGTGTGTGTGTGTGTGTGTGTGTGTGTGAATGCGGGGTGTGCTGCAGGAATCTATTGAATATAATTTATGAATATAGCACATATATATTTAAGTATTCAATAGTGGTTCATTCACATTTTTCTCATGGAACACTTTTGCCTGCTAGTGCATTCCTCTTAAAAGCCTTTCTCTCTCTCTCTCTCTCTCTCTCTCTCTCTCTCTCTCTCTCTCTCTCTCTCTCTCTCACACACACACACACACACACACACACACACACACACACACACACATAAATACCTGCACATGTGAAACCACATGAAAAGGCACACGTTGTGCCCAGGTTGCCTTTAACAGAAGAGCTGCACAATGCCATAGAAATCTGCACATGCACCCACACAAAGGAAACCATGTATGGCTCGTCGTCCATGAAATTGGTGGCCTCTTCTACAGCCCTGCAGGGAGCATGTGACCGCCACTGGAATCCCCCTTTCATCTGTGAACAGAGCCTGAGCAGCATGGGTCCCTGCAGAGGCATGAGGTCCCTCTGTGGTGCCTTTTCAGACTGACCCGAGGCCTGCTGTGGAGCTGAGGAGAGAGGGAAGGTTTTGGGTGACTGAAAGAGAAACAGAGAGATAGATGGGAACTGTGGAATTGATGCAAAAACAAAGAAAACGTTCCATATGTGTTGTGGAAAAGTGGCCTAGAAACACAAGGAATGACACCCTGTAAATTCACCCTTTCTTTCTTTCTAGTTAGTGGGAAAAACTTGTTAGCTTATGTGTGAGCAGTTGCTCTCACGTTTTAGTCACATGGACATTCCTGGTCCCCCTTTTGCCCCCAATAAACAAGAGACTATTTGATGATAGGGGATGATTATTTAGGCTACTTCTGTTGCCAGCTTGTCTTCTGCCCTGCTCAGCTGTAAAGAATGCCCTAATTTCATATCCACCCCGCTAACAAACAACCCCACACATACTGTACACACTCAACCACACTTCTTTTTCACTTACATACTTGTAGCTCTCTCTGTCTCTTGTTTCTTTCTCACATTTGTACACATACACAGGTCTGATGCTGCTGACCCAGTGACATCAGGCAGCAGGATGCTCCAGTTCTTCCACACAGAGAGAGTCTCTGCAGTTATTGGTGCTTTGGCACAACACTGGCTTCCTCACAGACACAACAACGTCATGCTGTCTTTTCTCTCTGTGATTCACTCCAGGCCACTGACCCAGTCTTGGAGAGAAGAGACAAACTCACGCTCTCTCGCTCATACGGGCCCCTTGAATGTGTCTGTTTTTGGCACTTGGACGGACACAAACACATAAGTCAGTCTGAATGTATAGCAGAAGTCACAAAGTCACTAGAAAAATCTATATACAGACATATATGAATGGACATGCTGTGCTATGGAGAAATGAAATAAAATGTTCCTACGTTCTTTCTTCCTCCCTGGGGAGGGCCCTTGTAATCCAATAATCCATCTTAATCCAAACTGAGATTACATGAGGTGAAAGAGCCACTTTGTGCATGAGATTATCCTCCCCATTTAAATCACTCCCATAGTTTGTGTTTGTGTATGTTGACTGGGTGCACACTAGCATGTTTTTGTATACGCCTGTGTGTGCACGTGTTAATATATACGCGTGTGTACGTGTTTAGCGAGGAAGGGGGTGTACAGTGTGCTGGTGCATCTTTAATGAGCAGCTGCTCCTGCAGCCCTCCCCTTGGTTCTTCATCCCTTCCCTCTGTTCTGTGCTTTAGCAGAGGTCAGTCCAGTGCTCTTTAATCCCGCCAGTCTGATCCCCATCACGTTACACCTCCTACACTCAAGCTACTGCCCCACTGCCCCTGCATGTCTTCTTGGCGCGCTTCAGCACAGACTCCGTACTCCTCAGCTTACTGGCCCTGTGACACCTGTAACACAGCCCCACCTGACATACCTGTAGCATTGCCCTTGACCTGCAAACAGCACACACACTTCACTTCTACCAGTCTCTCATCATTAAAGACAGACAGCTCAGATAGCGCCCTACAAGATAACGTTTAATCATCATCCTCTCTTGTCTCGTCAGTCATCACAAAGCTGAGAGAAATCCGCTGTGAATTACTATTGGACTGGCGGTCATGTGCTCCAAGAGTCCCGTGCATTTGCAATGCCCCACTCCGCACTATATTTAATCTGCCCAGCTGGCACTACCACCCCGTCACTCCTCCCCCCGCCACAGATGCACACACCCACATAGATGTGTGTGCATGTGCAGGGCTGGTGTGATGGTCCTCTGCCTCTACTATGCCCTTGTACGGTTGTATGACCCACAGACCAGCATGCCCCACTGGTGTGGATATCCATTCCTGGAGCTCGCTCCTCAAACATATATTCCCCTCAGCCAATATCATGTGCTGTCACGTCTTATGCCTACCAGCTGACCTACTCCTGACATACATATACAACATGTCTAAGTGGATATGCAGCACGCACACACCTACTTATCTGTAACACGTGAACCCATGTCATTTTTACATAAGCGACATAAATAGACATCATTATGGACCCTCAGTCTATACTGCCCATACAGTATAATAATGCACTGCCTGCCTCACGTTTCCTGTGTACATTTCACCAACTGACAGGATTAGTAACATTAAGCCCTGAACTCTTGAACTCGGGACTTAATGCAGATTCAGAAAACTTAGAGGATTTACTACCACTGTTCAATCCAGAAGGCCTCACACTGTTTTGTTTTGTATTTATCTGTGTGTGTATGTGTGTGTTTGTGTCTAAGCCAAGTCTTGACTCTGACCTTGACTGTGTGCACCATGCAGCTACCATGAGCAAAGCTCTTCTTCTAATACGTGTAAACAGGTTCCTAGTAATCTGTGGGACAACGATGGGTATTGTTGTAGCAGAAGTTTGACATTTTGGGAAATACGCTCATTTTAGGGTTATGGGGCCAGTAAAACCTGTATCCGATGGTTGGATAGCTTTCGAAAACCCCGCTGCGCCCTTATCCCCATTTTTAAACGATAAGACAATATCGCGGAGTGTGGCCTTTTGGAACCACTATAAACACTTTTGATTTCCGACGTGGTCAGGAAACACGTTGTAAGAACTAGTTCTGAAATGGCAAAAACTGACCCTTAGACGAGAAGATTGATACCACTCTCATGTCTGCTACCACCAGCCGCCAGTTAGCTTAGCTTAGCATAAAGGCTGGAAACAGGGGGAAACAGCTAGCGTGGCTCTGTCCAGCTGTAACAAAATAAGGGAGGTTATGTGTCGGATGTTTTTTTGTCTCTGAGCTATTGCCAGGCAACCAGCGGAAACTCCATTAGTTTACTGTGCCTGGCAAAAGTAGTCCGGCATACAATCCCCTGTAAAATGGCAAATTGTTGTTTTTACACTTTGGTTTTTGTACAGATTAAATTAACAATATATTGTGTTAATTAGTGCGCTTTAGAGGTGCTAGAAGGCGGATTTTGTTACCGTTAGACAGAGCCAGCCTAGCTAGTTCGCCCTTTGTGGTAAGCTAAGTTAACTGGCTGCTGGCTGTAACCTTGCATTGAATGGACAGACATGAGAGTGCTATCAAACTTCTCGTCACCACCAGAAAGTGAATAGGCATATTTCCCAAAATGTCGAACTATTCCTACACTGGAGGCCCAAAAGTAAAAACAGACCCAAAAAAAGCCACTGTGCTCCGCATATGCTGTTATTCTTTTAGCACTTCGAAAATGTTTCTACCTGTAGCGTTCTCAATAGTTCTGTGATGTTTTACAGCAGCCAGTTTTCCTCTCAACATTATGCACCAGGTCTTAATATAGCACAGAGTTTCTGTATTCAGCCATCAGTGAAACCTAAACATTAACGCAGTGCAGAATGACTGAATTATTGATGCCCAACTGATGGGCTGTGTTCAAACATTTCCTCAATCTCCCTCAGAGTATGTGTGGGGGTGCATGTGCCAGACAGAAAGTCAGACAGGGATATAAAGGAAAAGGAGAATACACCATGTAATCATCATTTTGGCTGGCAAAGGAGCCAAAATCTCCTCTCCTCAGTAGGTCAGTGTGCTTCCTGTCAGAAGCAGACGGAAACTGGCTCTCCACACTCTGCCATGGAAAAAGCTCTTAGGACAACCCAACAGCTGCTACAAAGGAGAGAGGACTGGATGAGAGAAAGAGGACATTGGAGAGAATGAGGCCAATGCCCCCCCCCCCTCCCCACACCCACACACACAAACATATAAGTTTTTCACAATTGCTAAAACACATTTCTTGAAACCTTCCACCCTTTTCTCAAAACTGTAAACACAAACCCAATTTTCAAAATACATTCACAGAACTTCTGACTCTTCTTGCAAAATCAATCGCCTCAAAACAGTTTTATCTGTGCTCAAAACTAAACAATGTTTTCAAATCACACAACAAGCCAGTCAAAATAAAAACACTACAGAGCATTCATTACACACTACATCAAAAAATGGAAAACACTGTGTTCAGTATGTAGCTCCAGAAAATATGTTTATTGTTTATAAACAATAAATACATTTAGCATGGGAAAAAAAACTCAGTAGATTCAGCATTTACATACAGTAAAAATAATGTACTGCAAAAGGACAAAGAAAATGTAAATGAAAAGAACATTACAGTACAATGGCACTTCAAAATCAAATTCATCAAGTGATTCATTCGGCATCATGTCTTTGCGCTGGGTCAGGCCAGAGGACTTCATCTACATTGGCAAGACTCCACACCTACGTCACCACAGGCCAATTCCATGGCCTGTAGAAGATTTTCCCTGGTTTAGGGTTGTCGATCATATACTTTCCACCGCCATGCAGAGAAAAACTCTTCGAGTGGGTTGAGGAAAGGAGAGTATGGTGGAAGGCAAACGTTTATGAATTGCTGGTTGATGTTGAACCACTCCCGTATCTGGATAGCACAGTGAAAACTTACATTGTCCCAAACTGTGACATAGACAGGATGCTCTGCCTGCTCATGATCCTGCTGCTCATGCCCAAACAAGACATCCCGAAGACCACCCAGAAATGTAAGAAGATGTAGGTGTTATATGGCCCCAAGATGGCATGACGGTGGAGAACCCCACGATTACTAATGGCAGCACATAGGGTCACATTACCACCACGCTGGCCAGGGACTTCAACAATGGCCCGTTGGCCAATTATGTTCCGGCCTCTCCTTCTCCTCTTTGTCAGATTGAACCCTGCTTCACCTACAAAAATGTATTCAAGGGGTCTTTCCATGGTAATCCAATTCAAACACTCTCTATATGTAGAAATAGATATAGTTTTGTAAGTGCTACAGAAAGACAGACCTATGCTGTAGAGCGTATGCACTCCTGATTTACATACATTACAATGTAGGTGATGCTGCTTGACAGTAGTATAGTATTACACTGTAAACAATCAGCACTGGATGTGTATGAATGTTCACTTACTTGCACATACTGAAATCGTTGCTCTTTGACCCTTTCTGAGTTGCACTCAAAGGGTACTCTGTACACTTGCTTCGTGCGCACCGTGTTGCGTTGGAGGACACTGTCAATAGGGGAAAGGCTGACGCTGTTGATTCGTCCAAAATTTGCATTGTCTTCAACAATCCGCTGCTGTATTTCACGCAGCCTTGTTTTGAAGGACCAGGTTAACTATGAGAGCCTCTTGCTGTTGGGAGAACAAAGGAGTCCTTCCTCCCTCATGTGGCAGTCTTGCAATTCTACAAAAGTTACAAAAATATACATGCAGTAAAAACAGTGATGGACACACCCCCACCACACAAGTCTCCTTTATACAGTATTGGCAAAGTAATCTACTGAAAGATCTGTATACAGTAAACTTTCAATGACCAAAAAAAATCCCCAAAAAACAATTACCTGTTCTCTTCTCTGAATCTCCTGATTATGGTGGCCACAGAGAATCTACTGAGATGAGGTTAGACTCTTTGTCCTGCTTCCCTCATCGTCATTCCATGAACTAAAACATGGTCTATTACAGTAGCACGAATTTCATCAGAAAAGACTGT
This sequence comes from Maccullochella peelii, assembly GCA_002120245.1. Classification (NCBI taxonomy): domain Eukaryota; kingdom Metazoa; phylum Chordata; class Actinopteri; order Centrarchiformes; family Percichthyidae; genus Maccullochella; species Maccullochella peelii. The sequence goes on along the minus strand of LKNJ01000333.1, from coordinate 167,162 downwards.
TCTTGGTCTTGGTCTTGGTCTTGGTCGTGCTCTTCCCCATCCTCCTCCTCGTCCACCACCTCTTACACGCACTCTTCCTCTCCCTCTCTGATAGTTTCTATCTATGGTATCAACCTTCAACAAACAACCTCTGCACTCTGAACTGGCTTATATTGGTTTCATCAAGCGTGATCAATTTTGAGTCATTGAGTGTGTAAGCTATGACATCTGGGCTTTATTTGTGTTTAACTTTTGCCACCAGTGGTTACCATTATGCATCACAAGTGCATCACAGTGCAAAATGTGTTTCAGTGTGTGAGGATGTGTTTAGAGTTTTGCAAAAAGAGTCAATGAGTCTGCAAATTGTTTCTAACTAGGTGAAAATTGTTGGTTTTGCCAAAAGAGTGATCGATTCAATAAATGGGTTCAGACCGCTGAGCATTTGATTCAGAGAATGGGGTTTAGTGTTTTAGCAATACAGAAAAACTGTAAACATATACTGTATCAAGATATCTACTGTGTACACCAGTGCCGCCCTGTCCTGCAAACATTGCCATCTAATGTACTGTTTAATACCTTAATGGAACATTTCAATGGAGCTTGTGACAAAGTAATGCAATATGTTGTCTTCAAACTTGATTAACTCTAATCAGTATTACATTGACTTTCCAAGCACTGTCTGCTGGTGAAGTACTGGCTGTTATGAGAGCATTCAAAGTACAGATGGCCTGACTGGAGCACACTAAATTGTTGATCTTTCACAGAATTCTTTGTTCTTGCTGAATAACACAGCATATATTGGATTTTATACTTGGAAAGCAGTTTCAGTAAAAGTACAAACAAGACGAGGCATGTGACAGAAACTGATGAGTCTGTGTTTACTCTGTACTGTCCACTGATGCAAACACAGACATGAGCTCATGACCTTGTGTACATACACACATACAACCACAAACTTGGAGGGACAGGCTAGTACCAGACATTTGCATGTTCCTTTTGCTTTTTTACTTTACAAATGTAATTCCCCTGATTTACAAATACTGTGAAACTAGGATAATTGTGTGAAGTGACCTGAATGGCAGTATTGACCTGAGACCCAAGAAGGGGAGATGAACTAAAGGTAGCTTAGCAACAAGGGCCAAGGATCACGCCAGCAGATGACTGTCTCCCAAACTGCAAAAATTCCCTGCTAAAGGTTGTTCTGTTTTCTCTGTGAAATCTGAAACCGACCATAAATATCCCATTTACCCAGCAACGTAAAGGTTGTGACAACAGCATCCAGACTGTAGGTGCCTTATGAGACAACAGGAGTCGACAGCTTCACCACAGATAACCAACAGTCCCATTCTGTCAGTGACACATCTAGTACAAATCATAACCACTTGCAGCATCGCAGCGGCAAAGCTACAGTCGCATCACTGTGACATCTTTAAAGTGGACGGTCTTGGGTCACCCCGCTCATCAGAGCATACTGTAACCATGGCAGTGTGGGAGTGGATGTATGTGAGGAAGAGAGTGGGAGAATAACATGCAGACGAAAGAGAAAAGAGGAGGTTTTATAGTGTCACACAGTAAACTGTGTTTTAGGAAGTCTTCTGAGGACAGTAGCTGGGCACTTGGGGTGTGTGAAGTAGCCGTTTATGGCTTCCAAGTGAGTACATATAAGGACACCTCCCGTTCATCACAGAGGTTGAGCTAAGAACATGAGTAGTGACACAGAAATACAATACAGACAGTACTAGATGGATTCCTGTAATTATTACATTAAATGTGGGACTCTTCATTCATATCTTCCACTGTTTTATACAGTTTTAGCTTCTTTCCATTTTACTCCTATACAATCCTATTTATATATGTGTATTTGTTTCATGTTGCCTTGTGTTTTCTTTTATATCTTGTCTTAATGTCTTATGTAAAGCACATTGAGTTGCCACGTTGTTGAAAGATGCTATAGAAAATATACTTGCCATGTCTTGCTTCGTCTTACACTGCAGTTGATAGAAGAAAAATAGGGAAGAGAGAGTATGAAGATGTAAAAAGAGAGATGCATCAGATGTGAATTCAGCGGCTCAGAAAGTAATAAAAAGGTGCAAATCGCAGGATGTTTTGTAATGTGTAAATATGTAATTCATGCAGTCATGAGTTATTATGAAACAATATTTTGATCAGTCACAAGAATAAAACTACGTGTTTTATAATAAATTAGTGAATCCACCTCTTCATTATATACAGTTGAAGAAGAACAAACAGTGGAAAATAACCTCTGCAGAGCTGTTGAGTAGGTGGGTTTACAGATATTGCAAAATGAACGCTTTGATGTGTCCTTGGAGCTTCTTCCCAGAATGTTGCTATGCAGACCTGCTACCTTGGGGTTATAAGAGAACTGCAGAGATACAACCACAAAAACATGTGATCTTACACACACAAAGACACACGCACATACAGAGAAACAGACAGACAGTCAGATTCATCTCTGTAGACAGGGGATGAGTCATCCTCTATTCCAGTCCCAACTGTGACCCAGCCGGGTCATGTAAACAAGACAAGGTAACTTAAAACCTAAATATGGGGGCTGCATATGCAAGCAGCAGATACAGTAACTGTAGGAAGAGACGGGTAGCTGAGGTTTCAGCCAGTAAGATGAAGTTAAAGGTCTCAACAGAATGCAAAAAGAAAAACCACACAGCGTGCACACGTGCACAGCTCCTCTGCCCTGCAGTCGGTATGGAATGTAGATTGGTGGGTTGGGTGGGCAAATGTTCCTGGAGCACAACCCCACCTCTCCCAACGATCTGCATCTGTTCAGCTTGTTTAGACATGTGCTCAGCTGTGCATTTGTTTGTGTGACTAGTGTGCGCTCAGCTGTGAGTGTGTCATTGTAGGTTGTGCTCTGCTTTTGTGCATGTGGGGACATGTGTTGTCTCTCTTTCTGTGCGAGTGTGTGTGTGTTGGTGCAACAGGGGGGACTTAATGTGGCATTCTCCTGCTGCTTCCATCGCCTGGTTCGTACCTCAGCTGTCCCAGTGGACCGAAGCCAGGCAACACACATAGCTCTGGTGTGTGTCTGCACTCTGTGACCCAGGACTGTGTGTGTTTATAGTTGTGTGTGTGTGTGTGACTGTATTGTCCGTTCCAAGATCCAAGCAAAAAAAGGCTTGTGTAAATGAAGGAGTGAAGTACAGAGGACCCTGCGTTGGAGCGCTGTGGAGCGGTGAGTCACTGTTCTGGTTGAAGCTTCAGTCCGAGTTCCTCTGGTGGATCACGACAAAGCTTGCAGTGACATCAAACAAACCACATGAAGAATTCTTTACAACATGCAAATATGTGAACAAAAAGAACATCATATAAGGCACTGCCAGCCCTCAGGGAAAGTTTCCAAGACACACCAGCCACTCTGTCACATCCCTAAATACAGGTTGAGAACGAAGAAAAGTCCAAAGCACCAAGTTCTAGTTAGCTTTTTTTTGACAGACACTTTTGAAGTCTTTGTGGTATACCTAAACATAAGAGCAGTTTGTTTTTGGTTCCATCATCTAGAAAAGAAAAGCCTGCACAATGGCAAAGAACTGGTAGAGGTTCTTTAGATGAAAAAAGGGTCAATTAATTGCACAGGTGTTTCTGTGAAATTCCAAATTCTGGCCAGTTTTTTCCTAGTTGTGCTCCCAAACAAAGCCAAAATACCAAAAATTTAGGTAAACTAATAAAAATATAAAAAATATAAAATTAAATGGTTGGTTCACCTAAATGAGCAAAAACATATTATCTTGCCATGAAGACAGTTTGGGTTGTGACATATCCAGACATATCCATGCTGGATAATTTACACACTTTCAACGCTTTTCTTATAAACGATTTCTTCAGTATGAGATAGCTCTAATGAAGACTGTTCCCAGGAAGGTGTCTGTGTAATCTGGTGTAACTGTACCATTGTTTCTGGAAAGACACATCACTATTAATTACTAACCGTTTCAACACAATTAGTCACAAACTAAATTCTATTCACTGGAACTGCCACTATCTGCCTGACTAGAGGCTGCACTAGAAGTAGGCCTATGTGAAAAAGGTGAATTTACCTTTAAGGTGAAAACTGAGCTTTTGTTGTTCACATTGGCCCATGATAAGTCTCAAACAAAGTCTCTTGACAGCAGCTGACTGCAGGTACAGTACATAACTACTCCCATCTAATCACAGGTATCCACTTGACAACATCAACAAGAACATAAAGGGAATAGAGAGATAAAGAGATGTTTACACTTTGAGCCAAACATAGAGCAACAGGCAGGTCAAGATTAGTTAACCTGCATGGTAATCAGAGAGCTGTCACCACTCTGCCCCTCCTCGTCTTTGCTCACGACCAGAGGAGAGGAGAAGGGAAACGCCATCTTATGTGTGCGGTTCAGAGAATAAAAGTCAGTGTGCCAAAGGGGCTGTAGGGACGTATGAGCTTTAGAGCATATGGTCAGAAGGTGACTGGATTGGTGTCTAATGGGATTGATCTAATCTGCTTTTACATTAATAGAAAGACGAGGAGAGAGAACGACTCATTTAGATTTAGAAAACAACTTACTGCAGTGTAGTATTGATGTAGCATGATTTTGAGATTACAAATATATATAACTGAAGAGGAAAATCTCTTTAGGAATATCTCTTATAGTAAACAACCAAATAGTCTGTATTCACAAATAAATGACCAACCATTGTTCTTATTTGTCTTGAACACGTTGTTATCGAGACTTTTTACACGTGTTATACAGTATGTCTCGTTTTATATGTTAAGTTTTGTTGTGTGTGGGACCCAGGGATAATAGCTGCTTGTGCTAGCTAATGGGGATCCAAATACAGAATAAAGAAAAACTAGGATACAGGGGTAATATAACATTGTTAAAACATGTTCGTTTTGACACCAATTCTGAAGCTCTAATCTGCCGTGGAACAAATATCAGAACAGCATCACTACTGTATAAAGACAGATTAATAGAACAATATTGCTTTACTTTAAAGGGCAAGTCCCGTTAAGATCACCAAAACAGGATCATCTCTGTCTCCTCCCACACATTGTCTGCTTGCTTGTTTGCTCAACCTCTGATCTCACAGTCATTTGACAAAACATGTTAATGAGGGCACACTGACTGACAGTTGATGGAAAGAATGAGCCACGCCCAGGCTGATGAGAAATATCGATACCCACGGCATTTTTACCATGAAGCTTCTTTCATACATCAAGCTGACGTTCAACACCTGGGTTGATTTCCCCTTCACATACCCAACCAGCCACTCACCGCACACCACCTCTCCCTCTCTCGTCTTCTTCAGTAGGTGATGTTGCTCAACCGGTTCCTCCTCCTCTTCCTACTCCCCCGTTGTGCGTACACCTGACTTTTTCTTCCCTCGAGGCAGCAGCCTGCGAGCGTAAACACTCATGAATCATCAGTGTTACAGGAGATGATCCATTATCACCAGGTAGTCATCCTCAGTCTATTCCCACTCTTTTCTTTTATTACTGGTAGTGTTCCCATAGATGTACATCTGTTCTGTTACCCACACAGATAGGACACATAGGGTGGTATAAGGAGCAGGAGCAAAGCAGGGTCACATTACGAGGACGCCATACTGATTTTAATGCAAGGAGCCCCTCCTAAATATGGAGGTGGACGTTAAAAAGAGCTTTTCTAGGTTCTACTCAGTGCAGTTATCCACCTCCAACTAGGCCCCTCAGTCCCTAGTAGAAGACTTAGTGAACTGCGCCGAAAATCAACTACTGCCAGAATTGTCACAATAGATGTCCAGCTCTCTCGAAACTTTCCTAGAATGACAATGCTGTGCACCTGCGATCACTTACTGACTGGAAGTGACATCATTACACACCCAACAGACCAGCTTCACATGTCGCAGCAGGGTAGACGCAGCTGCAGCTATAAATTAACAATAATGTCAACGCTTGCTCATTAGTGCACTGAAAACAAACCCGTCACTAGGCTCTGGAAAGAAAATCCCATCAGAAGCAAATTGAAGTATTATTACTGTTACATCTAGAAGTGCTATGTCAGTAAAAGGCAACTGTGACTTCTAGATATACTGTAACCTGGATGAGTGAGAATCTTCACATGTATGTTACACACTTCGTTCAGACTATTCTTTATTTTTCACGCCTTCCACTGAAGTGCATAATAACAGGGCAGCGTCAGTATCACACGCTGCCTTGAAGTTGTGTCACAGGCCACTGACTCATCAGTGTCCCAGTGTTCGCTGAATCTGTAACCTAACCGCAGACTGAAATCCAATTCACTTTATAGGGATTCACTATACCGACTGAACCAGGGGCCGTGTGGAGATATACTTTTGTTTCATAACACAGGCCCCAAGTGTCAAATAGCAAAAAACAACACCGTAACCACTAGATACAAGCGCTTCAGGTTAGGTGACTAATGAGGAATGATCTGAATCAAAGTTTCTCTTCATCCATTGTTTCACTATCTCTGAAAAATCTCCCCATAAAACAGAGCTTACCTCAGAATTGAGCTGAAAATCAGATTTAAAAAAGGCTTCAAGGGCAAATCTTATCTGGGTCTCTGTGGACAGTACATACTGGTATATATTACAGATCTTGACATAAAAAAAGGGAATGTTTGTGTCAGGCTGCATGTTAGAGACAAAACACTTTTGGTTTTATAATGTAACCTAGCCAGTTTTAGTCAAAATATGTGTTTCAAACCACAAATCAACCCAGAGCAGCACATTTCAGTTCATAATCATTTTTATTTTCTTTAGAAAAAGAAACTATCACAACTTCATTTGGTTACTGTACAGTTTCTCTTCTCATAGTCACTCAGTCTGATAACAGGTTGTGATTTCATGCTGGAACACCAAACACCCTCCTACTAACGCACACCACTAGTACAACATGACAGTATACAACTCTCTCTTTTTCCACTTTTGCATTCTTCATCCTCTGATATTCTGGACTGAATAGCGATAGAAACCACTTCTATAAAAAAAAACAAAAAAAAACGGAGAGAGTAGAAATCCCTGACAGTTTCACTTAGGAAACGCGGGACGAGAGATAGAACTCTTTGAGCGGTGTGGTCCATACAACATGCACCCGACGTGTTTCTGTGTGTGTGTCTGTGTGTGTGTGCACGCGTTTTGGACAGCACCATAATTCACTTTGTATGTGTGAGTTTAAGAGGTTCCCTGCCCTACATGAGGCAGAGTGAGAAAAACAAGAGATAGATAGAGGTGGTGGGGGAAGAGAGAGAATCTAGGTCAGATTGTGGAGCATGCAGACCCCCTTCGCAGAAACACTCGTATATGCGTTCTCTTGCTCTCAGTGGAGAGAACTGCATGCATGTTCATCCATAGTCGGGACCGAGGGTTGTAAGTGGAACACAGTTAATATAAGATTAAGGGATGTATCAAGTATGTCTCCCTGAGAAACACTTCTTTCTTCAGTACCATAAAACCCTCCTTTGTCACTGGCCCGTCCTGTCAACTCTTCTACACCTCCCCCCTGAAAGAAAAAAAGAACATGGCTCATATTAAACATACCGGCCTTCATTTTATCCCATAATCTTTCTCCCCTTGCACTATTCTTGCATTAGGATTAATGCACCACTGCCAACAATCACAGCAGCCAATTAGGGGCATGAGCAGGTGACATTCACACAAACTTTAACTTTCCAAAGCCAACTTTCCAGCCAGCCTCACATGGCAGTCTCACGCAAACCAGTTTGTGAAGTACCGAGTGTGACGGTGACACCTTGACAGTTCGAGTGGAGCTACTGTCCCCCCACCCCCACTTTTCACTCAAATGGGGGAGTTGGGAGAAGGACGAGGCTGTAAATAGGTTGTCCTACGGCCCTCTCAATGTCTCCCACAGTAGCACCACAAAGCGCACACACATACTAACGTCACATATTGAGTTGACATGCAAGCACCAGGGATCAGGAAAGGTAGAAAAAGAGCGCAATTAGAAAAGACAAACAAGTGAAGACTTATTGCTAAAAAAAAAATGTTTTCCTAATCGTTCACTACATAATGCCAATCCCTCATTACCTGTGTAAAGGCATTTATTTTGTATATATGAGGGATAACTGTGTCAGTGTGTGCAGGACCCAAACACTAGAGCATGATTCTTTTTTTCTATTAAATTATGTTGGCTGAACAACTCTTTGCTTGCTAACTCTAACCTGATAAGAGTGATCTCTGTAGCCCTTTTCAAGTTTCGCTCATAAAAACGCCTCCCAAGACAGGGTGGCGTCCTCTGAGTGTTAAGAAAGAGTGTGAAGTGAGGCAAGTGACAGTGCAGGTGTGCTTGAGTGTGTTTTACTAAAACACAACACTCACGTGAGAACACACGCAGGTTAAAAACATTTGCTCATTTACCAAGCTGTCCACTCACACAAGGAAGTTTTTAAAAAGCATTATCTAAATCAAACCTTATCAATGGCTGTATACAGAAATCCCACAGCCGCTCAAGGAAATCCTCTGTATAAAATCTTTTTTAAAGTGTTTCTTTTATTGTCTTTCTCTCTCTGTTCAGCTAATATTAAAAACCAGGAACTGGGGTGTCGACACCTCTCAGTAGAAAACAAATAAAAGAACAACCAAACGAGTTTTAAAACCTAGGCTCCACTTTCTCCTGTACTCTGACTCCTCCTGAGGAGAGCAGAGGAGGAAGAAGTGGAAGGAGAGAGGAGATTACAGGACTCTCTCTCTAAGAGACAAGTTTGGGAAGGACCGTGCGAAGAGGTATGGCCTCCCCAGAATCTCCCATCATGTTGCTCCTCAGTTTATTGTTGGCAGCTGTGGTGCCTAAGCCAGGCCCCCCTTTGGCCAGGATAGAGGGGAAGGAGGTGCTGTGGTGCTCGGGGAGCCGTTTCACCGTGGCTCCCTGGCTCTTATCGGTCCCAGGTAGGGGCTTGGGTAGGCGCCGATACAGCCAAGGGTGTCTGAGGGCCTGGCTAGGGGTGAGACGAGATGAGGGGTCCCAGTCCAAACACTTCTTTATGAAGTCAGTAAAGGTGGGGTCCTCGCAGCCCTTGAGCACAGCACTCCACTCCTTGCTACCTGGAGGACCTCTCATCTTGCCACGGCGAGAGCGAGACCCCGTCAGCACGGTGGCCCCCGTGGGCAGGGTGTTGGCTCCGCAGTAGCGAGGATGGCCCTTGGAGTTGATGAAGTTCTTTGCCCTTTTGGCCTGCTCCAGGATCTTCTGCGGAGGCATGCCCAGCAACTCCATGACACAGGCCAGCTGGTCGCCCTCGTCCTCACCAGGGAACAGGGGGTAGCCAGTCAGCAGCTCAGCTAGTATGCAGCCGAAGCTCCACATATCAATAGGAAGGCCGTAACGTGAACCGAGGATCACCTCTGGAGCTCGATAGAAACGAGACTGGATGTAGGTGTACACCCGCTGGTGTTCAAAACAGCTGGAGCCAAAGTCAATCACCTGGCAGAGAAAGGAGAGGAAAGAATTGTATGAGAACATCAAATGTACAAAACCTGTTATAGGGCCGGTATTTCACACCCATGAATGTGCCAGGTGTCCTACCTTGATGCCGCTCCGCCCCTGCTGTTTGAGCAGGATGTTCTCTGGCTTGAGGTCACAGTGGATGATTCTATGTCTGCTCAGGGCCTCAAGGCACTGCAGGATGGAGTGTGCAAACTTCCTGACCAGAGGCAGGCTGAAGCCCTGGAACTTGTTGCGCTTGATAAGCTCATACAAGTTCATGCTCAGCAGCTCAAAGGTCATGCAGATATGGTTGCGGAAGGTGAAGTTTTCAAGCATGTGCACAACATTCATGGTGCCATTGCGATCCTGCTTGCGCAGGTGCTCCAGGATGCGGATCTCCTCCTGCGCCTGCCGGTGGAAACGCTTCTCGTTGCGCACCATTTTCAGAGCCAGGTGCTGTTGCAGTTTGTGGTCGTATACCTTAGCCACCTGGCCAAAACTACCTTTACCAATAATCTGCAGAGGGCAAGAGAGAGGGAGATAAAAACAGGGTTAGCTAAAAATCAGAGAGACAACATTATGAGTTTTACAGACATTCAGCTATAATTGGGATAGCCTACAAACCCTTGACAATATATGTGTCTGACCTTGAGGAACTCGTAGCGGTAAGCCAGGTGGTCATGGGGAACATTAATGTATCCTCCCTGCTCATCATCGTAGCCACTGTTGTTGTTGCCTCCAGCAACAGCAGGCCTCTTCTTGGCACTGGGTCCCACGAAGTAGATGTCTGGGTAGGAGTGGATCTCTGTCTGCTCAAGGGTGGTCAGTTGAGATCGGTACAGTCTCAGAGCCTGGTCAGGAGTGAGAGGGCCGCACAGCTTCCCGCTGTTCACGCCGTTCCCAACTCCGTGTGGGCCGGAGGATTCACTGGAGCCCTTACTGGATTCAGTGCTGCGGCAAACAAGCATGACAGAAACATGGTGATGGTGAACAACTGAAGTGGCATTCCTTCCTCTTGTAAATTTGTTTGAAACTTTTTGGCCACTTGACATGCTGTGAAAGATGTCATTAAGTTCTTTTGGCATCTTCGTGTGAGGATCTTTCTCACCTGTCTACACTGCGCTCCTTGGACAGACTGGAGACTGGGGCCAGTTTACTGGGCGTCTGACCAGTGGTCCCACTGTTCTGGGTGGTTGCTGTGGTTATGGCATTGATCTTTCGGTTGTTGGTGGAGTCTTCATACAGGTACTTGACCTTCAGCTGGCCACCTCGCACAGACACCTGATCCCTCATTACAGTCTTGTTACTGACAACCTATTAGAGGAAGAAGAGAGACAATGGACAAAAAGAAAGCCATTAGAAAATCCATTAGGTAAACACTCCACTGGAGCTTACTAAGTCTATGAGTAGGGGCGTACATATTGTACTTTATTGTGTAGAAGACATGTAGTTTGTGTTGTATGAATGTATTCAATAGAGTGAAGAGAGGACCTCTGTTTTTGTGTGTGTGTGTGTGTCTATCTACAGACTAGTGACACACTGTGCACAACAGGAGCTCAACTGAGAGGCAACTGAACATAGTCATGTACCAAATATTTCTTTGTTGCCTTGAATCATGTCAGTATTTTATGTATAAAATAGAGTTAATGAGCTCATTTTGCAAGCAAAGAAGAGGGGCGACAGAAATGCTGAAAGATGAAATGCTAATGGCACCCTCTGGATATATCTATGTACATCACCACATACTAACATGGAAAGAGTGCAGAGAGAGAGATCCCTGATGAACTTGTGATTTGTCCCACAAACAAAAGCATAATGTGCAACTTTGCACGTTAGCAGATCTAACTCAGTTTGTTTGATGCAGGCCTAAAAATACGGCCTAAAAAAACGGCTCACGTCAAAGTCACGGGCAGTGAGCCATTAGCGAGGATGCAGCAAGCAGTAGGTGAACTAGCACAACTGGATCGGGAGCTAGTCTGATAGGAAATTCAGAATAAAAAGGTCCACCCCAACTATAACTCATGCAAAATCTTTGGCTCAGCATTGCAATAATCTTTTAATTTGTAAAGTCCAGCATTTAATACTAAAACCTACAACTCAGCTGTTGTAGATTAACACAAAACAAAAGCAATTAAATTCCAATAGAGCAACAGGGATTGCACTTGTGTCTGGACTAAACAATCGCTGCACATTTTGTAATCCTTTTTGAACACAATTGCCCACAAACGACCTGAAAGGTTAGAAGAGTTCAAGGAAAGCTCCAGTCTGGCTCTCGCCTGCCAGTAAACAGTTTCGTTTCAGCAACCCCAGGAATTCATTCCTCCTCACTCTCTGTCTCTCCCTCTCTTCTCCCGCTTACCAGCGGAAAGAACCCTCCACAAGATTATGGAGCGCAGGGGAAATGACAGTCATTAAAGTTAGATTATACTCTTAAACTACAGAAGCAGCGGTGCTGTTAATAAGATACGCCGACATAAACTCAGCGTGGCCTTCCTATATACAGACACACTGGAGAGGCATATTTACTGGGTCTGTCTAGCTGTCTCTCTTTCACACGAACACGTCTTATTTTAATGGCCACATGGTTTCACCCAAATGAGCGAGGGGAAATTATGGACCTAATGTTTTCTTTTCTCCCATTAGAGTGCTATGCTGCCCTGTGGAGCTTCTGGCTTCAGCTTGTCCACACAGCTGAGCAGGTCTATAGCTGAAACCATGTCAGCTGATAAAGACAACATAACAAGGAAATGTACGTTAAAGTAGGTGTTCCACTGAAAGAGGATTCAGCTCGGAGTGTGTTTGTGTTTTAAGTTTGAGTCCTAAAATAGAGGTGGAATGCGGGATGGGTTTCCATACATGTAATCATATAGTCTTATTACAACAGCCCTGCTGCTGACCCAGGGTCCCATGCAGCTGTTGTGCTAAAGCTGCACTACAAACACAGTGAATGTAATTGGTTGAGCCCCTTCACCCACACACACAAACAAACAAATGCTGGCATAAAAATCAAGTCTTTCTGCATGAGGAGCACCAACTGTGATGGATTATTGATTGACTGGGCAGGGAGCGCAATTAGAAAGAAAAAAAAAACGGTGGAAATGAAAACCAGGGAGCATGAATCTTCTTTACCACCAGGTAACACTGAGGGTGGAGAGTCCTCTGAGTGCAAATCTGCACGGTGCAACAGATGGAGAAAGGCTAATCTCTTTGCTGTCAGAGAAACACTTAAGTATGCTTTTTCTCCTTCTCTCAAGTGCACACTTGCAGAGTTGCACAACTCAACAACACACGTAGACCTTTGTCACACACACGAGAAAATCATGGTCATGCAGAGATATAAGTTGGATCACAGACATAACTAAATCGATGTCTGTAGTAGCGTTGAGCAGAGCTGTCAGCTCTCTCGCTCATTAATGTTGCAGTATGACCTGGAACTAAGTGTTACTGCAATTTATTTTATTAGTTTGTCCCTTCCTTTAACAAAGAACAGGGATAACATGAGTTTATTTCTTTAATAGAGCTAGAGGCTACTCGGAGCACAGTACAACAAGCTGAACTGGTACGAGCTACTGTCAGTCACGTTCAACAGAGGATATTACCTTCATGAGCGGGACAGAAAATACAAAGGAAAGGGGACAGGGCTAGAATAGAAGACTAGGCCTAACCACTGTGTTAGCCCACTGATGGCGGATTACACGAGACAGCAGAAGGGGAGGAAGGGGGAGAATGTTGATTGGTGGTTTTGTTTGTGGGTCACATTTTCAAGCCCAATAAATCTTTACAATATATGAAACCAGCCTCTTTTCCTCAGCTGGTGCGGGAGGCTGTGGACTGTCATTGTCCGTGTATGTGCATGTGCATTTTCTGCCAATGGGGCTTTTCAGAGAGGCAAATGTTGCGGAAAAATACCCCACTAGGACTGCAACTGATATTTTTCAAATGTTGATTAATCTATAAAACATTTTTAGAATGATCAATGATTGTAAAACATGTTTAAATAGAGCAGCAACTATATTTACTGATCAGTAAAAAGCAACTTATAATGATATATGGGTCAATCTACTGAAGCCTATGACCGGCATATTAACTGCATCCTGTGAACTGTGAAATGCACTGTTTTGCACATTCAAGCTATAAAAGTTCACGAGGCCGGTCACTTCTGTCGGATCTCTCTTATTTACTTTGACCGGAGACACAAAATGGCTACTTCACTTCAGCCAATCTGACACGGTCATGAGAATTGCCCGCTGCAACATTCTCATTCTCGTCCCCCCCCAATCAATATTACTCACATGATCACGTGCTATTCTCATTGAAGGGTATAAAATCTTGACTGAATTACACAGGTTGGAGATAAGACCAGTGATAAGCTACCCACACCGCCAAACAAACAAAAAAGCCTGAGGAAAGGAGGAGGGGTGCAAATGCGATGAATGGGAACAGAGCTGTGTGGGGGATATCTCTCTGAGGAACAGGATATCTGGAGACAGAGTGTGCTTCAGCACAGGAAATAGGGCTTGACTGGCTTTGTGCGCATACATGTGTGTGTTCGTGTCTGTACTTACTGTGTGTTTGGGCATAGGGGGCAGCCCGGACGGACTGTTTGTATCTCCTTCGTCTTTAAGGATGTGGTCGGTCCTCATGTACGAGTCATAAAGACCATCGCCATGCCGTGCTGAAGGAACAAAGATGAACAAATAAATCAGTGAGATGCTGTAGAACCATCAAATCTGCAACACAGACGCACTCAGGGATAAACGATGACGATCAGAGGTAACGCCTACAGAATGCAATCTAATCTCCACAGAGGCAAACAATCCCTTGTTTGTTCAAACAAAGTCTCATTGATTATTTCATCAATCAACCTACCAGGTTCCAATGGCCACCTTGAGACTAAAACAAAAGGTTTGGTATGGCCGAACAAATCCCTAGAACCAACCTCAGCAGGACAGTCCCACAACACTGGTCCCTGTAGACCAGTGGGGATGCACATTGTCTGCCACAACATCCTAACCCTCATTTACTGGGAAAAGGCCATTAATAGCAGAAACATCCATTGTAGCTATTGTGTCCAACACATTGTATCCAAGGCCAGAGCTCCAACCTGACCAGCTTAGATAGGGCTTAGGGTCCCAGTTCGCTAGCGCTGCAAGTGGTATTATTGGCCTAATAGGGGTAACAGATGCCTCTGTGACGACAGCATCTTTCCGTCTGCCCATCTGTCCATTCAGGCCGAGTCATGTAGTGCACACACCAGGTGTGCTCAGAAACAGAGCTCATATGGAAGGATGTGGGTGCTTGTCATTCAATAGTGCCGTGTGTGGGTGCTCACTTCTGTGGCATCAAGCCAAACACCTAATGTGAGATGACAAAGAGTACATGGATTGGGGGGGAGCATTTGGGACTGTAGGAAGCCGGTTACTCAAATGACAAACCTCCATCAGCCGGCTGTTCATCTCAACAGTCATTTAGTTTATCCCCAAGTTGCTACTTCAATAGAAGAAAGCTGCCAGTATTAATATGATAGCTTGAAATGAGGCTGAGAGGCCTGTTAGCGCAAGCCATTTATAGAGCTATTGTGTTGGGTTAGCTCATTAGCAAAAGCCCAAAACTGTGGCAGGTTTTGGTGTTCTCTCCGATTGGTCCTTGAGAGTGTTGTAACCATGTGCAGATGCGTCATAGCCCATGTCCATAGCTCGTCAACAGACCAGCACCGGGACAGATTAGACCTGCTGCCTGGATACTGATGCATTAGACCTGCACAGCACAGCAAACAGAGGCATTAGGACTCCACGCACAATATTAGCAAGCACAGACCCCATTAGCCCTCTTCAAACTCCTAATCACTCAGTGGGGACTCAGCACTTGCTGTACAGCGTCTGACTATGTTGCACAAGCAAACTTTCCCAGAGGCAAAATTTAAACAGAGCCCAAACTTCAAAACACCCAACCTACTACATCCAGCTGACCTTCTGTGAAAATCCCCCTCTGCACAGCAAAGGGGAGAGAACAAGGTTCAAGCAAACAGACACACAGCAGATCATGTTATAAAACATGCCAGTGGTGTAAAGTCACAGCTTTTTTTCCTCTTCTTCCTGGTATCCTGGACAAAGTGTGTCCTTACAGACAATACGTCCAATGTACACCATAGGGTACATTTGACACAGGCTTGAGAGCAATTATGTCACAAAATTTACATTTCCTAGCATACATGCAAGTTTAAAAATTGCTAGTACCCAAAACACACAACACGGGAGGCAAACAAAGAAGAGGTCAGTGCCAACACACATATAAAACAATAACAACTTTGACAGTCACGGTACAAATCCCAAAACAGTTGTTAAAAAAGTAGCCGACATAGTCATGAAGGCTTATCAATTTTTGATAAGACGATGAACGCTTACGAGGACGACGTTAAAACCAACGCAGAGCTTCCTGGACATTCGTCCAAAGCCTTCACAGACAGAAGGCTCGTGATTGATACTGAGTTGCAAAGCAAAAGAAAACATGTTTACAACCCGCGTCGTGAAACTGTGACACGGGCTACATCTGTCCGTTCTGTCCGCAGAATGACACGACGTGACATTTAAACCGGGAGCCAAGAAAACAAAATGTGTCGATCAAAGCCATTCTGGGCACAAGATATTTCTGTAAATGCCAACGGTTGCTTGCCATGCTGGCAGCTAGTGTTAACGCCGAATGTGCAAGGCAAAAACATTTCGACAACACTTAGGAAACAAAGGTACTGTCAAAGAGTGCAACACTTTGTTGTGGTTACCTGTTGCTATTGGGCCCTCTGGTTTTCTGCTTATTATCATCATGATAGCAATTAATATGTGATGCCAGCATCCGAAGTGAAAAAAAATCCCGAATAAAAAAGTGGAAAACAAAGACTAACTACAGTCACGTGAGAAACTTAGCTAATAGCATTTATAACTTTGCCGTTTGCTAAAAAGTGGAGTCCAAGAACCCTTGAGTCGTAGTTTCGATTCAACTAACTCAAGTTATTTTCTCCCTGGGGTTGTCTAGTTTTCTTCTTGGCTTTGGCTGTAATTTATCCTTGTTTTATTAAAACCACACCGTTGTGTATTCAGTGTGCTTCTCTCTCACAGTCGCCCTGGCTAACATTAGCCCTGGCTGCAGTTTGAAAAACCTGAGCAGGCGGTGGGGGTCGTTTCCATCAGTTAGCTAGCCAGCTAGCTCGCACAGCCACAAAAACACCCGTCCGCCCGAGAGCCGCTCCCTCTGTTAAAAATAGTTTGAGTCCAAATATTACAGCTTGGTGGTCTGACCCGTGTGCCCCTCGCCTTTCTCTGTCGGTACAGTGAGTCGGTCCAGAGCACCATTCCCGTGTTTATTCCCGGTTAGCTGACTTTGTAGTTAGCAAACAGCGATGCTAGCACTCGTCGAACCCCCCAGGGTTTTGTCCTCTGTCGGGACAGCTTGGGGCTGCTGCGCTGGTCTTCGGAGATGGCTAGCCAAAATAGGCTAGCTCGCTAGCTGTACTCAAGCCCCATGTTAACTGCACAAACAACCGGGGCATCGCCTTCGCAGAACAGCTTCACCTGTACTCGGTGCAATAAAGCGGCAGTGTTTAATCCGTCTTCTCTGCGGTAGGAGTATCTTATTCGTCGCAGCTGTGTGTTGTTGCTAAGGGCGTCTTCACTGAGCCTGGAGTCAGCAGGCGAGGGGAGGGAGGGAGGGAGGGAGCGGGGCGGGGCGGTGCTTAGCGAGCATCCAGACAACAGGAGGAAGGGCGCCCCGCAGCGTCCAACTGGAGCTCTGCATGGGAGCTCAAGCAATAAACTGTACATTTGCACTGTTATAAAACTGCCAGTGTCTTCCTGATAAATTATTTATTAATCATCAATAAAGCCATTTGTTACAACTAATAAACTCTCTGTAAAGTGGGAGCATTTATATAACCCTGAATGTTTGTGCACATGCCACTTATTTCACAGATGCAGGTAAGGTAGAGCTGAAACAATTACTCGATTTATCAATTAGCTGATTAACGGAAAATTCTTTTTGAGCGATTATGCCAAACATTCACTGGTTCTGACTTCTTGGAGGTAGTTGGTGATTTTCTTAGTTCACTTGAGTTTTTGACTGATGGTCAACGTCAACTTGGCCTTTGGGAGATTGTGATGGGCATTTTTACACAATTTTGGACCTAACAGTATATTGATAAATAATGAACAGATGGATCAATGATGAAACGAATCACCAGTTTCAGCTCAAGGGCTGAGAACTTATCCTCAGGGCCCACACAGTGCTGTTGGTCATTCACTTTGCATACCCTGTCAGGAAAGCTGAACGGTGGACTGAAACTGGAGAGGGTATGGAGCTCTATACAGGGCTGGATATAGTTAGCGGCAGGGCAGAGGACAGACAGAGTGAGACTGGACAGGAATGAGAAGGGGAACAGGCTAAATTCAGACAGTGATACATGCTGGGCAGAGGGTGATGCTAATCTTAGCTCTTTCTCAAAGGTGAGAAGAAGGGTCTGTCTGTATTTGCTGCCATAAATAAGCATACTGACACAGTTTCAGGCAGCCCTCTGGGCAGCAGCCAGCCCTTAAGGCCAGCTTGGCCATGCTGATTATTCTTAGATGGTGGTGTATAGAGAGAGAAGGGTGACAATGCCTATAAATTGATCTGCTTATTGCAAAAGGGTTCAAGGTGTCAGTGTGTGGACCAAGCGGCACTCTAATCACAGCCAGTGAATTTACAGCCACAGCAAGAGATGATACCAGGTGCAAAGTTACCTATAGGTCCTTGTGGGGGGTTGGGGGTTCTGGCTCTATTTGGTCTCAGAGCCTGTGACAGACACTGACACCTGTGGGTTTATTGGTCTAACACCTTATTTTGAATGCCATCTGAAAACAGAATCCACCTAAAAACAACCATATCAAGGAAAGCATTGTGTAAAACTGAGTGTCACTGCAGAACCTCAGTGTTTCATCGCGTCAATCATATCAGAACATATGAACACAAAATCACAGGCACAGCCTTCATTCTGCATGTTAAGGTAGTACTTGCAGTTCAGATGAGGTGTTGCCACCTGCTGGTGATTTGAAAGCAATACAAGCTGGTTTCTGGTGAAGGAAAACAGGAGATGAAAAGCTCAGCACTTTCTACTTGGGTCATGTCTGGACAACACAATCTTCAACACTAAATGGTGCACAACCGCCCCTCTAAAAAGATATGAATAAATACATAATTCTAATTTTTAATTTACTGTCTACAATTTGACGATGACACATAATAGCAGTACAGCAAATTATTGATTCCTTTGTAGGAATTCTCACGACATTGGTTGGTTGGAATTCAGTGTCTAGCTCAAAGAAACTTTGAGAAACAGAGCAACATGGAGAAGTGAAACTAGTGTTGGTTCCCTTTCTTTTTTGTCAGGTCAAGGTAACTGAGAGGCATCTCTTTGTGGTTTCTTCTAGGATACACCCTGTGGTTTATAACATTCTGACAAAGACAGTGTCTGTGTGTGAGAGACTTTTATGTGATGTGATAAAGGCCTACATGAAGTGATTTTCTGCTCTTTTCTCCTCATGACGTGGGGACACACTAAAATATGAGACAACTAAAATCCAGAAGAGGTACTCTATAGCCTTCAGTGAAACCATGTTGAACGCCAGAGACATGAGGAAATGAGAACATTTCAATAAAGGGATGACCTTTTTATTTCATTTTGATATTCTGTACACTTCTACTTCTATATTTATACACACTTTTTCAAATAAAACAAAATAAATTGCAAAAAAAAAGCATTAAGTCTCAACATCCTTGACATAATATTATATGGAGGTGGTGGACCATGAAATAAATAACACGCACCAGACATGCGCACACACACACACACACACACACACACACACACACACACACAGAGGAGTTGTTGGAAAGACAAATGTGTTAAGGGTAGGGGAAAGAAAGAAAAATTACGTATACAACACCACCCGGGAAACGCAGATTTGCACACATGCAAAAGCACCCGTACATACACTCAGGCACCTGTGTGCTGAAACACACCTTACATAGATACACAGGGGCGCATGAAACAAAAGGCACTGCGAGCAGGAACAGCTTGGGCTTCGGGGTGGTGGCGTTAAAAAAATAAACAGGTCTGGGTTTACTGAGAAGCATGTGCTTATGGACAACGGCCTCATCTATCAATATTTCTCTTGTATTAAATAAAAGATTGAAGACCAGGGTGTGTGGAAAATGTTTACAGTAAATGCTTTGGTTAAATGCATTCATTTTATGATACATGCATGCCAAGTATCTTTCCCAAAACAACCTAAATTTGCAGTCGTAATGTATTACGTATATTACATCAATGCATGTTTCAATACTTAATAAGTGACGCCCAATGAGGGAGTGCTGATGACACACAGACACTCATTATAAAACACTATTCACATCATCCTCACTGCCCTAGATGAGCACACACACACACACACACACACACACACACACACACACACACACACACACACACACACACACACACACACACCAACCAGTAGGAATGATACCAAAAGAATATTAATATTTATCATAATAACAACAAAGTTAAACCTTGTCACTCTTTTTCCAGTGTCTACATAATACATATGCATTGCAAACACATCATTGGTACATCATAGCCATTATCATGATTTTTTATATATTTTTGATTCTTTTTTTTTTTGGAGGTGGAAGGTGGGGAGATAAAAGAAAAGAGAAGCAAAAATGCATGCCCAGCCCCAGAGTTGTGGGGCATTCAGTGACCTTCATCTATATGTGCAAAAACAGAAGCTGGTTTAATTGTTACATACACCACCTTTGATTAGATAAACGTCCCTTTAAAATCCTCTCGATAGATCTGTCCCTCTAAGCTTTGGTGTAAAAAATCCTCTAACATTCAAATGCAACCCATATACAATAACAGCGTAAAATCACTTTTACAATAAAGTGTAAAATCTGTAAAGGTATGTGGATTGCCTCGCTCAGCAGGCTTCATCTGCAGGTAGAGTTCATGCACGGTTGGTTAGATCAGGATTTAGGGAGGGGAAATGAACTCACAGTTATCATCTGAGAAGAGGCTAGGTTTGTGTGTGAGGAGAGGATTGGTAACTGCGTCAGTGAAGCGCCTGATAGCATCTTTTCTCATGGCTTTAAAGAAGCAAATGGAATGATAGGAACTAAAAAAGGCTGAGATTTTGGACAAAGTGGGCTAAACATGGGGCGGTGTAGGGTAGAATTCGGTTTCTTTCTTCCTTTAGCTTTTCTCTATGCTCAACGCATGCTCCCTGAGAAAAAAATCAGAGAATGGATCTCGCTTTCTTATCTTTCCATTCCTTCTTGTTCTAGCATCCAAAGCAAAATGCAGCCTTCTGCCTCCAGCCCTGACCCTAATCACCTCCCTCACACACGTCTCACGTCCAGCACTCAATACATCTGGTGATAACCCTATAAATCACTTCCAAGAAGAAAAAAAGAACACTCAGTATGATTGTCCCTTCATCCCAAAGAGATGCTAAAAAAGTAATCATGCCTTCTCTTTTAATTCTATTCTGTGCAGGGGGATGAGCTGAGAGAGACTCATGCATAAGTAACACTTGCAATAGCAGCAGCAGCAGCAGTAGCAGAAGAAGAGGGGATCTTTAAAAACACCATTGGTTAATATCAGTCCCAAATGAGATTTCAGGTTGGAGTTTCAGACCTCGCTGTGATATTTCTTTGTGTCTGTCCTTGGCAACGAAAACACAACTTGTCTAATCAGCAAGCAGACCACACACCCAGTAGCCTTTCATATCGCCTTCGCCTCTCCTCAGGGAGTGGATGTACGGATGGTGGGGGGGCTTGTATGCGTCCTGAGAAAGGGTATGCGTCTGTGTGTGGATGTGCTGCATGTTTGGGTGTATAAGTGGAGGGTGGAGACAAGTTCCGCTCCGGCTCCAGTCTCTGAATAGATCAGGGGTCTTGAGGGGTCGGCGTTCATAGGGTCAGTATCTCCCTGGGTCATAAGGTAGCAGGTGAGGGGTCAGGGGTCATGTTGTAGTAGGGCCCGTTGTAGTTTCTGTCGGTACACAGCGTATTTTTGCTCCACTGCCCGCACGCGCTCCAACTCCTCTTTCTCCAGGATTACCAGGAAGTTTTGTAGCTCAGGGACGGAGAATGCATGCCACTGTCAGAGAAAGAGGGAAAACAGATTATTATACCACAGCAAAAAGTTAGTTTTTGCTACTAGCCTTCTATGAATGTATAAAAAAGGATTATTGCCTCAACAGCATGTATAATTCCCCTTTCATGCCAAATAAACCATGTAAATGAATGTTAATTGTGAGAAAATGTAAACCTATAAACCACAAGTGTGAGTATGTGTGTGTCTGTGTGTGTGTGTATGTGTGTGATTTCTCACCTGCACCTCTCCAGTCTCATTTTCCTTAAGGACAAAGCTGAGCAGCTCTGGGTCAGGCCCTGCTATCAACCTCAGAAGAAGAGGACGCTCACACAGAGGAAGCTTCTGGAACAGATCTGGGGGGGGGCACAAAGAAAAACATAGAATTCAGTGCTGTATATTACATATGTTTCCTCCAAATGAGCTAGTAAGTAGGTGTCTTTTCCTCACCCTGTCCGTCGCGGTGCGTCTGCCTGTACAAAGCAAATTTGCGGGGATTGTCCAACACCATGAACTTCTTCAGCAAGCCCTGGATGACCTCTCTGGTGGTGGTCAGAGAGCTGATGTGGAGCTGCTTCACACAGTCGCTTGGCAGGTAGAAGGATGTTCTCTTTTCACTCTGGCCACAGTCCGTCCCTTCCTGGCACTCTGACGGTGCTTGATTGCGGCTACCCGTCTGCCTGGACGCTCCCTCGGAGCCCGCCGCATCCACAGCGAGTGTGACTGGTCGACTGAGCCTCAGGTGGACCTTAATGAAGCCTGTGTAGGATCCGTCTGAAGCCTAGAACACACACAGAGAAAGAGGGAGACGATAAGCGAGTGGAGGCACATTTCAGTGTTCACATGTGCACTATAGCAGGACTGGAAAAGTACTGTATGTGGTTCTTTAAAGAAATTGTTCAACATTTTGGGAAATACAGTTATTTGCTTTCTTGCCGAGAGTTAGATGAGAAGGTTGATACCACTCTCATGCCTGTACCCTAAATATGAAGCTACTGCCAGCAACCGGTTAGCTAGTTTAGCTAGCTGTTTCCTCTGTTTCCAGTCTTTATGCTAAACTAAGCTAACCTGCTGCTGGCTGTAGCTACATATTTACCGCACAGACATGAGAGTGGTATCAATCTTCTCATCTAACTCTCGGCAAGAAATTGAATAACAGTGTTTCCTAAAATGTCGAACTATTCCTTTAAAGTCACAACAACATGGAAGCTGTGTTTTTTCACCTCTTTCACCATTGGCAATTTCCAAGTCATTACATATACATAGCTATAAATAAAAAATATATTTTCTTCTCATGCATATCAGAGTTACTATATTTTGATGAAATCATGAATCTTTCATGGTTACTTCACTGTACATCATTTAGTGTGGAAAAATACTTGAATCAATATCATGCTCCTCTTATCTCTTTCACTCTGATATCCTACTTTTGTTCCTACTTTTGTATAATCGCTTGCTACATTATGTCCCAGTTCAATTTCCTGTTTCTATTTATCAAATGATGAAAGCGAGGAAGCTCTAAAAATCTAGTTTCATTGTTAGTTTGACATTATACAATACAAGAAGTGTTCAAAACTCACCAGTTTCATGCCATTTTCAGAGACCTGAGCATTATACTCTTCTATCCTTGTCCGCACCTCTTCCTCTGACAGGTTCTTTGTTCTTCCCTCCTCTTCCTCTTTTGCTTCAGTCTGCTGTAAGGGAGTTAGAAAACGGGTGTCAGTATGAAAATATCAGAGTACTGGTAGAATCAGTGTTTTATTTTAACCAGCAGATGGTGCTGCCTCCTCCACAAGTCCTGTAAAATGCAAATGCTCTATCTTGCTTTGCTCAACTTTGTAAATAGATATCTGAATACACCAGAATCCAGAGAAACCCTTCCACCCTGCAACCCTTTAAAAAAAGTGGACTGACTGACTTGCAGGTATACCGGGTGTCACATTTGGTTGAAAACAAGACTAAACAGCATCTTGACCAGTTCCTGCACCCTGTGGTCCTCTCTCTTGATAACTACTTGTGACAACACCTCCCTCTCCTATCCTCCATCTTTGTCAGCCTCAGGCTGCTTCTCTAACCGTGGATGATGGGGATTCTTATAGACACAACACTGTTCCTGCCTCCTCACAACTCTGCAGCTCTGCATGGGGGACAGGACATGTTGTGAATGGGGCAAATCACACATTAAGCATCACAGCACGAGAATATTGACAGCGCTGCCTCCCTCTCACTCTCACTTATGTCCCTCTGTGACTAGGAATATGAGAGAGAGAGAGAGAGAGAGAGAGAGGGAGGGAGAGAGAGGGAAGAAGCAACGCGAGGAGGAGAGGGAGGCCAAGAGGGGAGGCAGTGAAAGAGGCGAGTAAGGGGTAAAGAAGGATGAAAGCGCGGCTGCTGAGCCAGCCTTAGCAACACAGAGTTTCACTGGGTTATTTATAGTACAGTGGGATGCATCCTTTCTAACTCACAATAGCATTTTTTTTCCCCTTCTCCTGTTCGTTTGCATTTTCTGGGGCAGAGAGAGAGAGAGAGAGAGAGAGAGAGAGAGAGAGAGAGAGAGAGAGAGAGAGAGAGAGAGAGGGGAGTCCTCAGGTTGTGTGTTGAAGTCACTGTTTCATTCAAGACAGATGTGTGTGTGTCTCTCTCTGTGTGTGCACGCACATATAGACTGAGGCGCCTTGCGGTAATAATCAACACACACAGCACAGCAAGTGTAGCTCAGCACATCCTGGCTGACATTCAGCAAAAAGAGGTGATAACATTTACATTTTCAAGGCTGACGTTCGGCAATAGATGCCAGGGCAGAACTGTGCGTGTGTGTGGTTTTATGTGTCCATGTGTGAATAGGAACAGTGAGGACATGGGAACTGATTTTGCCCACCACATAGCTCATTCTTTTTGTTGCTGCCTTTATCTCTTCCACACTTATCATCAGCCACTCCTCTGTGCAATTATGGTTGTGCTGTCATGGTAAATGTCCATATTGCAGTGAAACAGCAGTGAAAGCAGTTGATGCTATTGGTCATTGTGGTCACTGCGTGTCACAAATTAAATCATTGAAATCCCTTTTAATTAGGATGCAAACACATTTAAATATTAAGAGTTTACAGCCCTGTAAACCACTAAGAGTCACTAAGTGTGCTGATCTAATCTCATTCATATAAGAGCAAAATAAAAACTCATACAATTAATAAAACTTTGGTGGATAAACACTAAGTGTACAAAGTCCAAGGTTAAGAAAAGAATCTGAGGGATACGGAGGAGTTGACTTGTATCAAAAATTCCTCCCAGTCTAAGGCAACAAAGTGAAAAGAACCTCGCAGGAATTCCTGCGTTTGTATGCGAGTTTCTAAATGTATCAGAGGCAGTGCCCTGCCCTCCATTTCTGCATACCAGTGCGAGTGGTCAGGGGACAATAGAGCGGGACAATGGAGCTGTTTCCGCCCCTGAGAACTCCACAAAGTCCTGGGACACTGCCCTGATCGGACCAGGTCACGAGGGAACCAATGACCAGCAAGACACAGAAACAGAAAGATGTGTACCCTGCCAAAGGCTTGCGCAGTATGCACTGTGGTTACAGGAACACCTATATTTCGAGGGTCTAGCACCTCGGGCAACTTGCTTGTGAAGTGCTGAAAAATATGACATGGGAATAATTTACATTTCCAAGGTGCATCATTGGTTCCAGAGCTCCTTTTTAACGGGTTAGTATAAAATGAGTGATACTAAATAATGCCATGTAAAAAGACATAAAAAAAACATACAAAGCAAAGCATGACGGATTCAGTGCATGCTATGCAGTCAGGGTCATCTTTAGAACTATTCTTGGTGCTTTACAGTTTTCCACTCTATCATGTTCAAGTTATCTGATCGTAGGTTAAAGCAGCACCTTATCTTTTGATTTCATGTCTACTGGTCCACTGGTCCAACCTCAAACACCAAACTATCAGATTTTGCTGCATTTAGTGCTTTTATAAGTTCATATTTTGACTCTTAATGTTCACTCACATACACGGTGCTAGGCAAACAATGTACCTGATGACACAGGTGATCAAATAAGTTCTCCTTACTGAAGGTCAATACTACCCAGAAAACACTAGCCCCTGGCAGTAATTGTACCCACTGAATGATTACCACTGTCTGATAAGAACAATATTATAGGTGACAGGTCCAGACCATTTAATCCAGTTTAATCATTAGTGATTCAGATAAATGTAAAGCAGCTTAAGTGTGTAAGGCATCTAGGACTGTTACATAAGGGTCATACAGACATACTGTATGTACACATGTCATGCAGATACACACACACCCCTCAGGGAGACATGAGTATGTGTTGATGCTCTCATTCTGATGAGATCAGATCTGTATTAAACTATGTGCCAAACCTGTCTGTGTGTATAAGCCAACCACCCTTTCATTAACTTGACTTTGTGAGTCAAACCTGCAAGTGTGTGTGTGTGTGTGTGTGTGTGTGTGTGTGTGTGTGTGTGTGTGTGTGTGTGTGTGTGCGTGTGTGCGTGTGTGTGATTGACATCATGATCTTCAGGGAACACTAGACTCTAGGATCTATTACAACTGGCCAAGATTGAGGAAAACGGTGAGTGCTGCCACAACAATACTCAAATAATTCAAATAATATGTGGACAGAATTCAACAATAATAACACATGCATGCACACGACATACACACACACACACACCTCGATAACACACCTCGATGTGTTAACACATCGCCTTTACTGGGTCAAGTGTCGAGGAGGAGAAGAATGATCAAGAACACACATGCTGGTTCTATTTCACAGCTCAGAGACTGACCGCTGTGTGCCAGCAGTACACACATACACATACAAGTATATGAAAACACACGCACACACAAAATGGTGAAAATGCTCTGACCCTTTGCTTACTGAAAATTAGCATACCACACTGTATAAATACAAGTTTTGTATTAAGTTTCACTTAAGCACCGACAGGAAAACATACTTCAGTAACAGAAGTAAATGAAGAATGAAGCATAAATATTTATTGTATTTTGATAGTGTATCTGGTCCCAGTGGTGCTAATCTAACTACTTTGCATAGCGTTGTAATGCATAGCTATGCGTCATATTTTAAAGTTTATAGTATATTATGTTTTGTAAGTACAGTCTTTATCAGTGACATAACTAACTACTCCCTAAAAGCAAAAATGCAGTGGAGTAGAAACATCACACATTTCCATCTGAAATGTAGTGGAGGGTAGGTGTGAAATTTAGTACTAAAGTTTAGTGCAAAATTAGAAATACTCATTTAAGTGCCAGTTCTTCAGAACTGTACTTAACACAGTGTAGTTATATAATAAGAACTGTATCAAGTCCACCACACAGGAAATCTTTCTTTCTCGCAATGTTGCGTGACGTGCGCTGTGTATGAGATACTGTAGAGATTCATACTGTACGTGTGTGTGTGATGATACTCATTCATTTTCACTGCATCAAAAAGCAGACCAGAAAAAAAACTGAACCTGCTCATCACAGTGGTACACACACACACACACACACACACACACACAACACACAACACATTAAAGCTGGCTGGCTAATCTGGAGCAAAAGACTCAGCTCTGGAAATAATTCATAAAGAACAGAGATCTGAACTCCCCTTCCACTGTTCTGATGACTGCAAGTATCTCCCTGTGTGTCTGTGTACATAAACGCACACATGCATGGAAGAAGACTTAACACAGTGACACATTTTCAATGTGCTTATACACAAAATACATGATAATGTCTCTATTCACAGGATGCCACACAGACCTTTGCATATCTCCTTTTCATATTCAAAGACAGGGAAAAAAACACGACACTTTCAGCGCTCTACCAGAGAACGCAATTCAGTTACTATCGAGGATGTAGAGCCATTCCCTCCTATGTTCTACAGCTGACTGTGCTGTTTGTTATAATATATGTCAAACCATTTTTCTCTGGCTGTGTAGTGCCAGAGAAATCAGGCTCCATCAGCTGGCAGCTTCTGCGCTGGCAGCCCAGACAAACTAACCCCAATACCCTTCTGTCTCAGTACATCAGCAACCCTAACTCCACACGCTGACAACACAGCTGGTCAATTATTCAGAGATTATACCTTCACCAAGTCAGACACCAAAGGCACTGCCGGGACAAGGGCAGCAAGAAGAGGGCTGAGCGTGTTTTACATGAATGCAAATGTCTGTGTCTACTTTCAAGGATTTCAGCTCCAGGCTCCAGCTCTGTCACACGTCTCTCTCCTTCTTTTGCTGTAGAAAACCATTCAATCACCTACAAGCCCCAACAAAAAACAAACAGCACCCTGCAGTGCAACTAATACTGTATATACTGTAGTTATGGTATATGACACAATTGTGTGTGAAATAATCGGATGTACAGTAGACCAAGACCAAATCTCAGGAAGTGTGCACAGAGTGCCAACAAATCCATGAGTTGCTATGGTAACTAGGAAAATGGTTTGTTACAGTTTAGTAGTTGCCCTGCACACACACACACACACACCCACACACACACGCACACACACACACACACTTGTTCTAGTGCACAAGTATCAGCTTTGTTTCTTCGGAAACCTCTCCCGCGTACTGTAGAGAAGAAGCCTCTAAAACACAGCAAACACATTATCTCTGTCAACCACACAGCAGTGAGACTTCACTCTCCAAACAGTGTTTTCACACTATGACACTACACCTATGCTAGACACTCACATGATAAATGAGCTGCCAAAAGGCATCAAGATTGATGAACAAGGCTGACAAGCCGGCCGGTCGGCAGTTCAATGTCACTTGACAGATATATGACAGTAACCCCCTTCCTACACGCTCACATACGTTCGCACACACCTAGAGGCCTACTTAAGCATGCACAAACACCGCCACTTCCTCTCCACACTTCTGCTTTTTAATTGCATGTTTTTGATATAAATGGCAGTTTGTTGCCCAGCCCAACTGAAACCCCAACCATCCGACTCATCTGAGTTTGTCTTACTCTTACAATTTCATCTATCAGTGAGTGTTGTCCTGAATCTGTACCTTAGCTGCATGCTTGGGCTGGCGGAAGAACGAGGTTTTGGCTGTGAAGAAAGTGGAGTCTTCGTTCTCATCATCCAGGCTGCCGTACCCACTGCTCATGCTGTTACTGCTGGTCATGGAGGGGGTCAGCACCGTATTGACAGTCATGGAGAGGTCCAGGGGTGGCCTCCGGCACCAGCGCGGCAGCACCAGACCAGCACGTTGACAGCTTGAGGAAGTGCTGGTTTCTTTTTCGAAAAAGCGCTGGGCTGATGTGACACTAAGCCACAATCAGAGTCTACACGCATCTAACTGTCCATTACTCATCCAGAAAAAGTCAGCGCTCCTCTGCTGATGCATCCAGAGAGTTTAAGTCCCACCTGTGAGGGTGAGACAGGTGAACTCGGCTCGGATTTGGTGCTTTGTGTGCCACCGGAGAGGGGACCAGGAAATCCGA
The DNA here is from genome assembly GCA_002120245.1 of Maccullochella peelii. Classification (NCBI taxonomy): domain Eukaryota; kingdom Metazoa; phylum Chordata; class Actinopteri; order Centrarchiformes; family Percichthyidae; genus Maccullochella; species Maccullochella peelii. The sequence continues at coordinate 138,069 of LKNJ01000333.1, read as the reverse complement.
GAGCGAGCACAGACGTGTCACTTCCTCCTGGTGTGTGTATATATGTGTGTGTATGCTCTGATGCCGGTGTCACAAACACACGCAGAGTACAGTGCAATATATGCACCTGGTCATTTGCAGCTAAACATACACGCATGTAGGCCTACACACTCGTGCACAGTATATAACTGTCTCACACACGCACACATAAGCACATGCTGGGGTCATGGAGTCAGTTTACAGGTTGGTTTCAAGTTAACCCTGCTCACCTGAGAACCCCTGTTAGAGCAGCAAAACAAACGCTCATAAAGACATGCACGCAATAACGCATCCTGCTTTCCTTCCTGCTCTGTGTCTCTGTAACGACCCACTGCGATCATACGATGAACAGTTCAATTCAATTGTGCGTGAGCATCCATCCGTCCCTGGAGTCCAGAGTAAACAGCGGCAGAAGACCTCTTGGCGTTCACAGACCCTGTACTGCCTCCTCTCTCCTCTTCTCTCAGTTGCTTAGGCAATACTACCACAGAGACGGATGCCTCCCACTCAACCTCTGCCTCTTTCTTACTCTTTCCTTCCCTCTCCTCTCTCTCTCTCTCTCTGTCTCTCTCTGTCTCGCGTCTGTCTGTCTTTGTACCCGCTTTGCTCCCTCACTCTCTTGCAGCCTTGCTCAACCATCTGTGGTTGAGTGTTATCAGCCTGCAAGCACCCTCCCCCTTCTCCTTCTCTTCCTGCAAGCAAATGCACCCTGCAGAGCATGGCCACTTCCTCTTTCAGAGAGAGAGAGAGAGAGAGAGAGAGAGAGAGAGAGAGAGAGAGAGAGAGAAGGAGGGGGGCGGAGACACGGGTAAGTAGAAAGAGAAACGCTGATGAGTGAGAGATATGAAGCCTCACAGCTCCTGTTTTACGTAAGTGAGTGCAGCAGTGACAGGAAGCAGCAGAGAGGCTGGGGAAGATGGCTGCTCTTCTAGAGCTCTTCTGATGCAGCATGCAACGGTTTGCTAGAAGCCAGCACAACCACTGTAAACACGTGGCTTTTATGTAGGAGCATGCCATAATTAGGGCTAATGTTTCGACACCCAAACCAGTCGGGGACAGATACAGACCAGAAAGAAAAACATAACCTCCACAGCTGCACTACCACGGCTGGTTTGTTGGTGGAGGGGAGGGCTCACTCACAGCACTTATGGTGAAATTAAGAAAATAATGAATGATTTCCCTCAGGATAGAGATTATAGTGACCTCTAACCTTACACTGACCCCACAATCTGCCCTCTGACTCTGGCAGTGACCCCCTCGTCAAAAAGCAGCTAATGTCCCTGTCACTGCTGAGATTGATGGCCGCATATGTGCGTCTGTCTGCACATGCCGTTTCTGTGCGTGTAATATGATTTTAAGCTCTACTCAGACATGATTATAGGTAAACCTATATGCTACAGGAGGACTGCAGCACGCAGGGAGAGTGTGTCACCCTTTCATCGGCTGTCTTTCTGTCGGGTTTGAGTCTTGGTTTGAGTACTTGCTTCCATCAGTGTAATCACTAAGGGAGAAGGCAGCGTGCAGGGGGTGGGATGCTACACACACACAAAGTCGATGAAGCCTGTGTCAGTGTGCTGCATGTATGCGCTTATTGGGGGTAAAAGGGGATCAATTTCTGCTGATGCACACAGAATAAGGAGCTGTAAAGATAGAGGGGAAATAGAACCACACACACTCACACACGCAGCTGCAGCTATAAAACAAAGCTAAAGGGGAGAAAGAGGGCTGCAGGAAATGGACTGTCATATCTCCTCTTGTCTGCAGTACTAGTGCAGTCTATGAACAAAACAAGAGAGAGACAGGCCTTAGTCACAGAGTTCACATACCTCCAAGACAGACATCATCAACGCTCACTTAATTCTGACTTTCAGCTCATTATCTTTAACTACACAGTCATTAAACTTAGAAAGAAGAAGTAGCAGTGGTTACGCTAAAAATGGCTCTAGAAAACAAATAATAGAGCATTATTTTGTTCCAGTACATGTAGAATATTGACAAAAATTTGTCCAACGTTTTTTGGACAAACAGCCTGAACTGTAATTTGAGCAGCTGCTGCTTGACATTTAGTCAAATTTACTTGATTTATCCCCCTCGTCGCTCCAATTCACGCCATTCCCATCAACATGTTTCAGGGTAGCATGATTGTGAGTATTTGTTCACGCTCTCTAGAAGCAGAGTATTACCTGGCACACAACCAGGGGTCTAATTTTGTGTTATCTGCCCCCTGGGTGTAGAGAAGCTGCCAAGATTCTGCTGCAGGCCTGTGGGGTTATCCAGCTTTCTCTCGTGCATGATATGTGTGTGTGTGTGTGTGTGTGTGTGTGTGTATGGACCACATTGCGTGGGTGACTGAGGCTGGGATGCCAAGAGCAGCATGCAGGCTCACACTCTCTCAGGTTCCTGTACTCACACATGTGCTTACACACAAAGAGTGGGTGAAGCACTAGTTTGAGGATGAATTTTACATAATTACTGTATCACTGCATAGCCTGTGGCTCGTACAGTATGAGAGTACGAAAGCTGAAATGGTAGATTTTGAGTTTAACTTGATGTAAAATATAGAAATAGTGGATAACTAAATATATTCCACTAGCATACATAACATCTGAGAATAGGCTGCGTTAACACAGCTATGAAGTCCCTACAGAGAACAGTGATTAACCTAATTAGTTTGCATTCGTATAAGAGAAGACAAGGAAGGGAGGACATCCGGATCCACCACTGAGAGGACAGAGAAACTGAGGGAGGCCATGAGAGCAACAGAGCAGGTGAAGGAGAGAGGGAGGCACATCAGATGCTTGGGTGACAGAGCATATTCTGTCCTGGGAACATTCTGTGACCAAAAAAAGCAAATGAGCGCATAAATAAATTCATAAGTAGACAACCGAGGAGGAGGAGGAGGAGGGACAGCATGTTGTGAAAGAGGAGGATGGTTATGTAAAAGTGTAGGCTTGGAGAGATGCTGCAGAATGAACCCTGCCATTACCCAATCGTGACTCTGCTAAATGACACACATAAAGACGCACTAAATCAAAACACTAAATCTTAGATGAATGTGTTTGCTCTTCAGCAGTGCCCCTAAAAATGCTACAAATAGTTCCCCACACCAAGTAATATTGGGGGGGGGGGTTTGTACTTGAAATGCTCACCTTGTGTTGACGGGCTGTGGAGGAGGAGTGGCTTCTGGGAGACGAAGTTTCTTCTGGCTCTCTGTCCCTCTGGTTGCAGTCGAGCTGCACCTGGCTCTCACACTCCAGGTGGCAGGTGTAGCTGCAGTCTGAGGAGCACAAAAACACAGTAGTCAGAGACAAGATCACATGCAGTCGGACAGAACCAATCGCTGATAAGCAGTGAATAAAATGCCATCAAACATTGATCCGACACTGTGAACTACACTCCTCTGTGGTATGTCATGTCAGAGTGTGTAATGCTGATTAGTCACCTGTAAGTGTGGTAAGTTTGACACGAGGAAGAATTCGGATTTTAATCAAACATTGTACAGTCATACAAATGCTCCCTTTACACAGAACATTAGCTCCATCTAGTGGCTAATGCCAGACACACGCCTACAAGGTACTGGACTGCAGCATTAACAAAACATACCTGAAAATACATGTTTGTGTGTAGACTGACTTAGATGGAATAATAATTCTAGAGATCTGCTCACACAAGATACACATATCCACTTACTGTTAAAACATGTAAAATTTGCTCAGCAAGAAATCCACAGTTTAATCTACTAATTACTCCTTTGAGATCCACTTCTACACTTCTCATTTGCCCATCAGATGATAGGAAACACTTAGTACAACTGTCACAAATGAAATGTGATATATTCTGGTGCAGACACATTACACAATTTATAATGGACATAGTGTAGAAGGTCCAGCAAAGATCATAACAGAAACAAGCACATACGGTAATACAGAGATACTGTATCGCAACAATGGATGGACACGCTCCTTTTACACGTTCAAGGCCAACAAACTGTACCAGTATAGCAGCCCTGGTATGGTCAACTCACATCTTACAGCTCAGCTAGAAAAGAATAGATTTAGGTACTTCCCCCAAAACTTCCCAAAACAGTCCACTGTTCTTTAATTTTTAGTTGGTTTCACATACGACAGCCTCGGCTTGTTTATGCCATGCAGACTTTATTGTGGCCAGAGGCTTTTCCACTGAGACGCAGAGCCTCACATCTAACTTCTCCTCTGTTGGTGAGATAATCCATGCTAAAGAAAAGAGAGATTTTCAAACCACACGGGCAAAGAGAGCACCGCAGTTTGGGGGAAACTCTGAGTCAGATCCTTTTTATGGTCCTCGAGCAGGAAAGCTTCTTAAATAAAACACTGTACAGTAGGCGACACGCAATCATCCAGATTGAATAAAAACATAACTATTTCAACAATGTTCTGTTCAGAAGAAGAACACTTTTTTTTTTTATTTGCTTCAAAACAACACATTGTTTTCTGGTACACCTCTTTGTTGCTGCAGTCAGTGCTGAATGAATGAGCCCAGCTAAGACTGGTTGGTTTTCTCTCTATGGTTATTAGTAGCGCTGTCTGTATCCTGCTAAGAGAGGGACACCGCTGCGTCTCTCACAGTCAGCATCATCACTGTAACCATGGCAACATGCTTCTTGATGACCATAGTAGAAAGAGAAGAGCTCTACTTCCATAAGGTCACTGGTAGAAGGTAGAAGCTATAAATGTAGGATGAATCACAAATTACTTTTGCTTTCACACCCTGGAACTGCAGCTACTTTCAAAATAGCTTGTTTGGGAATTAAATGCTCCGTGTATTTTGCACTGGCATGGAAAATAGCAGGCCTGATTACTGAAGCAGGGACAAAGAAGAGAGAGTAAAGGGAGGCGGGACAGGGCTTACTGACAGGAGGGGTATGTCTAACAAAGAGGAAAGTTCAGATAAAGGCTACTTCGCTTATGACAGTGTAGAGGTCACTGCATTAAGAGAGAGAGCGATAAATGCAAGTATGTGTGTGTGACAGAGACAGGTTGGCAGAGAGAGAGTAAGAGGGAAGGGCTGCAATGCCTCGCTGACAGGATGGATGTGTCGAGGAAAGATTTCAGATAAGGGATATTCTGCTCATGACAGTTTAGAGGTCATTGCAGAAAGAGAAAAAAAAAAGGAAGCAGACAGGAGAAGGGAAGAGAGAAACTCCTTTCCTGTCCTGCTTTCCTTCATTTACTCCATCCACTCTAACTCTGGATTACAGAATGTGCCTCTACTTCCATATTTGGCTATAGAAATATTTAGTATTTTGGGAATTACGCTTTTTTAATTTAATTTAATTTTATTTAACAGGGACAATGCACAATACATATATTGTACCAGATACAGCTAAAAGCTCATTTTCATCTGTAGTCCCTGGGCGGAGGCCACTAATAATGCACAGATTACAGAGCTAAAAGATTAGTTGTAGTAAATCTAACATATACCCGATAAAACACCATACGAAAAACAAATAAACAAATCAAAAAATTACAGCCACCCCGACACAAACAATGAGAAGAGCAATACCAAATTCCCACAAGGGAGCACAGCCTCAACAATCCCAACACCATAGACAGCTCATCAGTACACAAAATGACCAACCAAACACTCAGTACCAATGCTGCCTCATTCATTGTCTCTTAGTTCAATGACTACAGACCTGATTGTCCTTCAACCATGATTTCAAACGAAAACTAAATTCTTTAAACTAAATATTTACATTCAGTGTCACTCACCAGAATGCACTGAAAAAGCCCACTTTTAAAAACATTGCTCCATAGCGCTACTAGTGGTCAAAACCTCCACAGGGCCCCTTTAAATTTCCTCTGAAGTCATTTTCAAGACAGAAATCAGTGTTTGTGTTGGGTGGTGGTTAGTTAGAGAAGACCCCGCCCTTGGTCCTTCTCTTGATAATTGATTTAGAAGACAGGAATAAGTATTGGGCGAACTGCAAGGACAATGGGAGGAATACTCTCACATTGAAAGTTTTCCCTGTTCCACACCTACACTAAGATACACCACTGTCAGCAAGTCACGGTTCACCTAGGATACAGATTATTCCCACACTGATAAGACAGTGTCTCTGTTTCTCACTCACACGCAAATACTGTAAATACACACACGTACACAAAGAAACAAAAATTTGTTTTGTGACCACAAGGGCAGTGTGTATTTTTTGCTAACATCCTTCTGAAAACATGTTTGACACCTTGCTTCACACCTTAAACAAACCCCAGGGTTTAGACCTAAGTTAAATTAAGTTAGAGGATTAGGTTAAATTTAGAACAGGTGTTACAGTAAAGGTACAAGGTTCTTCTTTCAGTGGATTCAAGGCGACTAAATGTGAAACTCAAGTGATTCAGGCTTTTTCTTGTATTTACGCACACTAGGTGTGTGTCTGCTTTCCTTCAGGTATGGATGTGTGTACAGGCCTAGTGTTAGGTGTGCCTCCTTGACATGCTGTACCATGCACGTGTGAGTGCTAATGAGCAGGTGGAGAAGCTGCAGCAGTGATCCAGTGACCCAGCAGGGCTCTGAAGGTTATACAGGCGTAATGACACAGGCACAATCACAGAGAATTGTGAGAGAGAAGAATGAAAGAGAAAGCAAGAGAAGGGGGGAGTCAGCAAAAAGGACATTTTTTTCTTTTTTTTTGTGTGAGAGTTGTTTGAATGCCTGAGGCAAAACCCCCCCCCACTGGACTCCATGTTAGGACTTGCAGTGGTTTCCCTTTTGCTCTTCTGTGGAAAGTACATCATTGTGACCATCAAATGGGGAAGCTGCTTTAACTTAAATACAGCGATTCCTCTCTGCTGGATTTTTAGGAGAAGTTGTGTTCATGTCCATTTACAGGGAAAACCACAACAGGTTTTGTTAGAAGAGCCCCAAATCACGAGCATAGATTAATTCACTGGTACATGTTTCCTGTATTTGTGCCATTTAACTTCCACATTTATCACTCCAAATTAGGATGGAAACTACCTTTTAATCCCTATATTTGCTTCCTATTCTGAAAAACAGAAGAGAGTTTTCATGTATTCTGCTCCCTTTGACTGGAAAAAGAACCCGTCTCATTGGACTGTCTCAAGTATTTATGATTTGAAGGCGAGCTAATCTAACTGTCAGTGCTCATTGAGCATTTTATTTGACTGGCCTTTTAACATACTTTGTCCGGTAAAATGCAGAACTATGATTCTTTTATCATCATCAGGTTAAACTGTCCTGTCTGAATTATGTTTTGTTGCTGTCTCCTGTAAAAGATGCTTAATCTCTGTGAGGCATTTCCTGGTTAAATTAAGCTATTATAAAATGACACTTTGGTGACAGTGAACACACATAAACATGCACGCATACCTGCATGCGGGGGCAGCACACCAAGAGATGACTGTAATGAAGTTAAGCCATAAACACTCATAAGGATATGTTTCTCCTGCACAGAGCCATGAAGTCTAGAGTCTGTGTGCATTTTCTGAACAAGAAGAAGGGCTGTGGTGTTACGTGTCGCCATGTTAGACTGGCCTCAGTTGACTCCTCCGCTGCAGGAGATGCGTGCAAAGACTCCCCACATCCCATCATTCCAGTCTGACTGCTTTTAAACTGACACTGCCTCCAGACAGAGTGGGACGATGATGCAGACAGATAGAGAGGGAGAAAGAGACAGTACTAGGAAAGTCCATCAGTGCAGCGGAAAGAGATAAGGGAGCTTAGATGTCAGTATGTAAAGATCTATATGTGGTGGCTGTGTTAACTTCCACTGCTGCACTTTGGGTCGATAACATCCGCTGTGAGGGAAGACGGGAAAGGAGGAGCTTCGATTGCAGCGCGTTCAATTGCGATAATTCTGTTCTTAAAAGAGGACATTCAGATTGTCTTGGTGGAGTGGTTTCTGTTTTCCATCTCCTAAAATCTGTGTCTGTTGTTCTCTTTCCACACACATCGTTCTTGGAAGGCAAAAAAATTGTCCTGTTTCTGCATCATCTTCTGTAACCTGTTGGAAGATAGGGGATGTGGGTGGTTGTTTTTTTCTGTGAGACAGTGGGTGTGGGACAGACAAGGGGAGGGTAAAGACACAGATTAGCAGGTCATGGAGGATGCCTGTATGGTGCCAGATAGAGACAGAGGGAGAGACATGTATTTACTCCTTGTCTGGGTGAGGAGAGAGGGGGTAAAAAGGGGTAAGGTAGCTATAACGTAGGGGTGAGGATATTAACACGGTCACTAATGAACCTAAAGGGAGCTCTGCAGGTCTTACGAGGGAATTAAGAGCAGCTTTGGGGTCTTTAGGGGGCTTTAGACAGTCTGATCCCATCATAGCTCATTTGGAGCAGTTATCCATGTTCTCCTGCTGTGCGGCTCACACACACCAAGCTACCCATACTCATCTTGTTTTTCATCAACTCATTTCATCATTATAAATCAAAATATCATGCTTCTGTTCTCTCACATACTCACTCAAGCACCCTCTAACTCATTAAGTTTCCAGGACACACACTTCATACGCTGACCTACCAGACACGACCAAACAAATCTCTCCTAACCTAAATAAAATCTGGCTCCGTTCACCTTGACATCTGTGTGTATTTTTGCGCAAACATTAATTTCATATTTGATACTGGCATTCTTTATCTTCATCACCGCAGCATCTCTATCTTCCCCTCCCTCAGTTCCTCCATCTGTCATGCTACAGATGCTCCCTGAATTAACCAAACAAACAAAAGAACCAGGCTTCGTTTTTTTTAGGCTTATTCTGTCCAGTGAGCTGCAAATGGATGCAGGATGAATGCTTAAAGGAGTATTTGTTTTGCTTCTTGAGAATATTTCTGTGGCTGACGATCACATCATTACAGAGCTTCTATGTGATTTCATGTTATAAATGTTATATATTTCAGTTAAATGCTCTTCTGATGGCTGAGAGAATTGGGCTTGTGAAGACTTTTCAGGATCGGTTAGATAATCAATGATGCCCTGTTGTCAAGATAAAAATAACTTTGATTTGGCTTTGGAAAACATTCTGAAAACATTTCACCCACGAACAGCAATATGGGACTTTTAACTACCTCACATATATCAGAGATGTTGATAATGATACAGCAAATGTCAGCAAAATCACATAAAATAGTCAATTAATTAATTTGACAAAGCTTCTAAACCTAAGGGTCATTTAGTAGATCTCTTCCAGAGCTTTCAGACATTCATCAGTGGATGGAATTTGCTCAGTTGTCATTGATATTCAGTTCATACTTATTTCCATACTTAGGTCACATGATGACAACTGAACCATCTCCATGACAACTGAGCATACTCCATCAGCTGATGAAGGCCACAAGATGTGGTTGAAAGCTGCAGAAGAAATAGACGTTGAGTTAAGAACTTATTTTCGACACAGTACTGTTTCCAAGGTCAAGGATGAAAGTTGAAGTTAAAGTTTAAGCTCAATCACATTGATGTTCAGTGCAGTAAAATGTGCTCCGCTGTTATGCATCTAATCAGACAAAACTTTTCAAATGTGTACAAATAAACCCTTAATAACGCAATTAGTTTTTAATTACAGTTTGCTTGAATTAAAGGGGTACTCCAGCAATTTAGTATTGCACTTCCAAGAAGTTGGGGATTGGTCAAAATTGAAACAGCTACAACCACAGAAGACACTATGAGTAGTGCTCTTTTCATCAGACAGTAATGTGATATGATCATGTCATCACAATACAACCAATACTTCATATACAGTAATACTGAAACATTGTCCAACCTTAGTAGCCACATTTGTCAAAAGCCACCTCTGAATGAAAGGTGTGGTTGTGTAAATAACAGTTTAACCTTGGCCCTTAACGGCCCTCCCCTAAAACACATTTAGGGGACTGCCCCTCCAACCATGAGACTACAGTCATCAAGTTACTATATTTTTAGCAATTTAGAGAATTTGAGAGGAATTTCCAGACAGCATGAACCAAGACTAGGACTGACAGACGATAATAACAGATAGAAGAAGCAATAGAAGAGGAACTGAGGAATCTGGTTTGGGCCAGTTTGCCCTTAAAAGGATTAACTGGGTTTCCTTACAGGGAACACCACCTAAAAATACCCATTATCTGTCTGCGGCAGCTTGTGCTGTTGATGCTGTTTCTGAAGCCTTAGAGGCTGCAGCATGACGTCACTCAGGTGGAGTGGTGAGCTCTTGATGAGCAGCTCCCTGAGTCATGCTTGGTCAGGGTCTTATCAGGCTTACACAAGAGGGCACACACACACATACACACACACACACACACACACACACACACACAAAAGAGCTGAAGTAACATCTTTTTTTTTTTTTATTCAGCTGTCATTCTCCTGCTGTGAATGAATCAATAACTCTGCAGCACCCAGCCATTTTGCTCCCTGGCTCTTTTTACTCCAGCCACACTTTGTGCTAATGTTACATTATGTATTCATCACTCCCCCCAAAAAACTGCATTAGCCAGTCCTCTATTTGGAGAAAACATGGGAAAAATCGATACCATGCAGCCTCTAGCAGGCTCACTCTTATCTCAAATTCCTGCAACAAATATGAAAGTCAATATGATAATCCACTTACATAGGATTTTCTCGACAGTTTGAAATTGTGTAGGTTTTCTGTGTTTGTGTGTCTGGAGCAAGAATAAACCGTAGCTCCAACTGCTTTCATCTGACCCGTTTACTGGACTATTCTGCCGTTTACAATCAATCTGCAGCCTGTGTTCCCACATGATCTTACACACATAAACACTATGTGCTCTTACACAAAAGCGAGGGGGATAGATCAGCCGATGGGGGGTGGGGGGTGGGGTGTAGACAAAGAGTAACAGAGGGCATTGCAGTTCACAGATAGACAGATTGATGCACACAATACCCAAATATTTTGGCCCACAGCTGGCCTTTGAGGCCATCCCGGCTCAACCTGTCTACTCATCATCTTTGCCTTTTTTTCCAAAATACTGACTCCTATCATCGCCAAACTGATCTGGATTCAATGTACAATTTCTAAGTCTCAATTCCCATTTTTTACCTGAGGTGGTGAGCAGAGATCCGTTAGAGGATGATCGTCGGAGGATCCGCAGGCCGTCACTCCAGGAGCGAGACTTGGGCAGCCTCTTCAGGAGCCGCCCTAGCCGGCGTGACACCTGTCCGAAGCAGGCGCTGCCATCCTCCCCCTCCGAATCGCCCCTGACCTCCTCCAGATGCAGTGACACCTGGCCGAGAAACGTTCTGCCCACCCCGACGCCTTCAGCTCCCCTGGACCCGACCGTCACCCCTGCCTCCCCCTTCGCTTCCTCCCGCCCCGGGACGAGAGGTGCTATCTGTGCCATGGATGGAGCATGGTGGCACCATCCGGCAGGCACCGTCCTGTGTGCGTAACCCTCGCTGGCCCTCCCGTCCTGCCCCCGGCTGCCCCTGTCCCTCTGAGGACTGCCCCAGCGCCAGCCCCCCCAGTTCCCTCCTCTGCCATCCCAGCGTAGCCACTCTGCCACCGGTGCCACGCTCCGAATAAACAGCCCCCTCTCCACTCGCTCTGCCACCCCTCCACCTGTACTCCTCACACACTCCCTAGTCCCTAATGCTCTCACCTCTCTACTTGCCTCACACTTTTCTCCTCTGGTCTGCACCTGACCAGTCTTCCTCACACCTCAGCGTGCGGACATGAGCCCCAAATCTCTGCTGCACTACTTGTTCCTCTCCAACATCACTCTGTTATCAATGCGCCCTCATCCTCTCTCTCCCTCTCTCTGTCTCTACTGCAGCACCCACACACTCTGCAGTAACAAACAGCCAGCTTAAAGAGACAGAGACCCCCTTCACAATCCTGGCTTCTCTATTCCCCTCTCTCCTCTCTTTCCAGCAACAGGAGCCTTTCTCCTTTCCGTTCCCTCGGTGGTTGACGGTACACACTTCATTCAGTAGTATAGAACATGGTGGGATCGCCATACAATAGAGCAGAAACGTCACAGACCACTGCAGAGGTGGTTAACGACACTACCTCCTCTCCTCTCCCCCTTTTCTGTCTCCTTGGTGTGAAACCCTACAGCCTGGTTGAGGGAAATGAGTCAGCCATCCTGTCTAATCCCACAACAGTTACATATCTTGTCAGAGTGAAGGACATGCATCACCTCAAGTGTGTGTGTGTGTGTACGGGTGCTTGTAAGTGTGGGTTGAAGTGGTGCGCAGTCCATCGGTTATTAATATGCACTGTGAAAGACAGAGGGAGAGAAAGAGAGCTACTGAGAGTTCTTTGCCCTACTTCTAAAATTGACGAGTTTGGTGGAACAGGATGTGCTCACCAGTTTCACTCACAAGCGTATGACATAATCACAAGCAGTGCCATAAGACGGTGATGCCCTGATGTCATCTTAATTTTTTTCACTGCAGTGAAAATGACGCATGACGTTATGTTTTTAAAAAACATCCAAAATCTCAAAGGCGCCCTCAACTAACATGAATGTCTTTGTCCTGTCCTTCCTGCCGTAACCACTTCCTCCTATCACTATCCACCAAGGGCAACCTAAATATAGCCTGGTTAAAAATCCCCACCTTTCTGCCATACATACAGCTGAGCAGCCATGCACAGTGAGGAGAGCACAAAACACCATGCAGGTCTTTCTGCAAAAACAAAAACCCTTATCTGCATGCCCCATCTTCTCACTTCTTCTTTTTTTTTTTTTCATCGTGGTCCGATAATGTCAAGCAGTGGGCGATACTCTTTCCATGTACTGTTTGTTTCTAAGAAACTGAACAAAAAATGTAACTGATACTAAAGAAAAACACAGTATAATAGAAGTGTGATGTCATAATTTGATGAGCATGTGTTCAATAGCTTTCTTCAATATTCAATACAGCCTTGTATTCAGATTGTGTTTGTTTTCAACTTAAGACATATGATCTCTGAAGGAATGTTTTGGCTAAAGTCTAGTTAAAACTATATTCAATGCAGGTCTGGCAGAGCGGCAGTAGTGGTATGTCGGGACAAAAAGGTTATGAGCCATTCAACACAACCCTCCTCCTATGTTTTCTTCTTGTACTGTGAATGGAGCTTTGAGAGGACCAATGTGAAACAGCTAAAGGGTTCCTAAGACAAGGTCTATATTGTGTAGATCAGGGGAAGAGGTAAAACAAGGAAGAGATGGAGTTTAAGGAAAAAAATGCATCCTCTAGAGAGAGATCAGGAATGCCATGGGGCATAAAGAATAAACTGGGAGGGTTACTGTGAAGGTCTGTGGCAAATGTGTGTGTGGGTGTGTGTGTGTGTTCCTAGTAGCCATGTGTCAATGCAAGTATCCCTCCCTGTCTCTGCAGTGACCAGCACACGACCCGACATCTGCTGCTGTAGATGCACTCTATTAACAACCATCTCCACTCTGCTTGCAAATATTTAAGCACAAATACTCCTAACAGGGCTTCATTATTTATCAAATTCTGAGATCTATGTGAGCCAACATCGCTCACATACAGTATAAAGTTCACGAAAGCTTTATCTTGTTGTGAAATCATGTTTGGAGTCTGCACCTTGGCGTACAAAGAGCATAGATATAGAGGCTAACTTGCAGGACCAATAACAAGTAGTTATTACAGTACACGGTGGTGGTGAGAAGGGTACAAATCACACAAACATGGCCACTTTGAACAATCTCTTGAGCGTAGTTTGTGCTAAATTAGCTGACTAATTGATTAGTAGAGTGACAGAAAATTAACTGACAACTATTTTGATAATCCATTAATCGTTTGAATCATTAATCAAGCAAAATGCCAAAGGTCCTCTGATTCCAGCTTGTCAAATGTAAGGATTTGCTGCTTTCTTCTGTTTTATATCATTGTAAATGCAAATTTTGGGTTTTTTTTTGTCAGACAGAATGAGCAATTGGAGGATGCCACCTTGGGCTACAGGAAATTGTATTGGTATTTTTCACTCTTTTTTTGACATTTTATAGTCTAAGTAATTCATCGATTAATTGCAAGAAAAACAGATTATTCAATAATGAAAACAATCGTTAGTTGCAGCCCTAATTAAAAGTGCATGTATAAGGGGTTCTCTTGATTACCCTTTTAGGTAACACATGATTTTGAATCCTTATTTAGCATTTATAAGCTGTATATAAACACATAGTTAATGGTTTACAGCACACTAATGGACATTTTAGGTGTTTATATAATTATAACTCCTCCTAAGAAGCATCCATAACTTGCTTATAAACAGCTAACTTGACAACACAGTATAATATTGCTCTATTCATATATAATGATATTCGACTACACATGAACAAATCCGTACAGCATGTTATAGGGTATTTATGAACTGTTTGAATACATGAGCAAATCATTCAGGTGGGTTTAAATCTTCACACTTAAACTCACTTAAAATGTCCTTAAATCTGCTTACAACTACATTATTGTGCGTTATAAAACATTAATTGGTCATCTGCGGCTTAGATGCTAAATTGGGGGGGTTACGTGTTACCCAAATGAGGTTTAAATGGCAACTAAGTAAATGGAAATTGTACAGTAAGAGGTGCATGTCTGATTGCTTGACAGAGATTGGTGCCACAACAGCATGGTTCCCAAGAAACTTTAATTAAATATTAATCTGACGTCTGACTCTGTCTACCAGTCTGTAATCCCAACCTCTCCATCCCTGAGACATAATCCCAGGCAGGAGGCACCCAGGGCTGGGATTAAGGAGGCTGCCATTCCCCTCCCTCACCAACGGCACATGGAGAGATGACAAATCAAATCACGAGAACAATGATAAACAACAGCCATTGACAGGATACAACCCTAATCTACTGCACAGATTCATACAACTGTTACACATTGAACTTTCCTACAGTTTTAGTATTTATATTTTTTCTGTGTGTGTATTATACTGTATATGTGAGTTTTCCTGTGCATATAATAAAGTGACTTTTGGATACAAAAGGGAAAACTTCAGAGGAGAGTGAAAGAGTTTGTTCCCTAAATGGGCCAGATTAGTGTCAGTAAAGCAGACATATAGAGCTCATATATGTCTAACACTTATCAGACATGTTGGTCATATGCTTCATTATTTTATGCCCCATTAGGGTCTGATGCCACATATGGTTCTCATCTGTATGTGTGTCGTGTATTTATGCATATATAGTGTGGAGGTTGGGGGACATACCACAAATCGAACTCCCATCTAACTCCCAAGAGGAGCAATAAAGATTTATTTTATCTTTTACCAACCAAGCACAAACATGGATGAAAGCCAGCCATGGGAATAAATCCAGAGGACTACACAACAACAGAAACAGAAGAGCAGACTATGAGACTGGGAGCTCTGGCTAGATTGACAGAATCCACTGCAGGGCAAGGCCACATCACAACGGCCCCTGCGAGCTCTCGACTGTCCCAGGGGAGAAGGGCTGCATAGCTGTTTCTATAAGCTTCATATGCAACAAAAGCCACACAGATACAGGGAGGCTGATAAATTAAAGACAGACAGAAGGAGCGAGGCGCACAACAAGACAAAGACACAGAATGATGGTTGTTTATGGTCGCAAGGCCTCCGTCTCTCTATCCCTGTCATTTGCTGGGTGTAGTTGAAAGAAGAGCGATGTGTGTGTGTGGGTGTGTGTGTGTGCGCCGTTTCTATTTTAGCAGTTTTGGTTGCGTTACTGCCCACAAAAATACCCTGAAATGCCTGAATTTGTATTGCTTGTCATAAATGTCCTGGTGACCCCCATGTCTGTACACCGCACTCACCTCTGATGTTTTCAGAGAAAAGGGAGAGGAAGAGACAGTGTACTCTAGAGGAGAGCATAAAACTACAGCTAATTAGCTTGATCCATAAAGAGACTAGAGAGGACAAAAAACTCAGTGAAGTTCTTGGGCTGTAAAGAAACTGTGTGTGTGTGTGTGTGTGTGTGTGTGTGTGTGTGTGAATAGTGCTCCAGTAATCTCTGCTCTCGCTCCACTGATCTCTTGCTGATAACACACTAAATCAGACAGCTCTGCAGTGCTAGACAAACCCTCGCTCTTTTCCCCTTTCCCTCACTCGCAATTGTTCCCTTTCCTCCCCATCGCTCTTGTTCTTGCTCTCCGTCTCTCCTCATTCCCATCACCCTGCCTCCCTCCACCTCCCCTCTGACTCTTTCCACTATTTTTGCAACTCCAACTAATTCCAACTACTTGTCATCCTTTCCCTTCTTTGTTCCCCCTCTGCTCTGTTCCTCTATTTCAGACGGTCTGTTCTTTATCTGCCCCTTTCTTCCCTTACTTCTTTCCTCACTTTTAATCCTCTCTTCGATTGCTTTATCTCACACTGCTCTGCAGCCGCAGCCTCCCCGTGACAGAGTGCTGCTGACACAATGCCAATTCAGCAGCCGCATGCACTCACAGACACACACACATGTACACAGCATGCATGCATGTGCAGTATGTGCACGGAAAAGCAACCACACACACAAAAACTCTTCAAGTTAAACACATATCCACACTGCCAGGTCAAATTGGCTTGGCCCAAACTCTCTGTGTCCCAGAGCTGTGCAGGTGGGAGTGATGTCATCAGAGCCTGAGCAGCTTTCAGCAGTACAGTATATACAGTCAGTACAGTCAGGTATGTGACTCCAGAGATATCAGATGCAATGAATGTAAAATGTTTTAAATAGCCTTAGATTGGCACTCCATATATACAATCAAGGAAAAATGCTGCTTCCAGTGTCCCCATTAGATCTGTTTGCCTCTGTTTGAATTCTACTATCTTTCCCCCTCTCTTTGATCCAAGGCTGCAAATCACAGAGTGAGAACTCTGGGAGGCAAAGCTGGAAGGACAAGATAATGGGCTTTCCATGGAAGGCTTTTGGCTTTGTCTACGGAGCAAAATGCTAAGAAATGTCCTTTCCTGTTATACTGGCTCACTCACAAAGGCACATGCACACTTTTTTGTATACAAACACACAGCCACCAGTATGGAAGAGCACCTGGCTACTTGTGCCCTTATAAAATTATCTAATTGTGTGCCAGAAACAAAATACAGGCCAGTCAAACCACCTCCATTCACCAACATAGCCTATTCTCCAAATACAACAGATCACACAACTGAAAGAAGTGTGTAGGCTACATATTAAAGTGCATGTTTTGGATTCACAAAGGCCTACTATGAAACAGTGGCTAATATTACTTATTCCCACTGGGCATGCACAATAATACTCTCAAGTCAGATGAATACGTGATTTGGAGGACTACAGATACTTACTTTGACACTTGAGTGCCTGTGCGGTGATCTGACGGCTACAGGCATCACACCAGTCCCGCGTAACGGGCTTGGCCTCGAACCTGTGTCCTTCGCCCCTCTCGGTCCTCACCCGAGGGTCCATCTCCCGGGGAAAGATGGACCAGGCCTCCTTGCGGAGAGGCTCGGTGCGGGCCAGCCTGACGACTCCAGTCTTGCTCTGTGTCAGCCGCTCCAGCGGGAGACCGCCGCCCTCTCCTTGTGCTGGCACGGAGGAAGAGAAGATGCTCTGATGTCCGCTGTCTCCGCTCCGGGTGTCTCGTCTCCCGTGTGGGGCGTCCTGGTGCGCTCCTTTGTGTCCATTCGTAACCGATCCGCTGGGCATGACACTGATGCCCGACCTTTTGAGCGAAGTCCCCCCGCGACTACCAGTGTTATGGTTCGAGTCACAGTTGATGTTGCAGTCACCGGTTTGACTTTCTCGAGTCCAGGCTGCTGTGTGCCTGTCGCAGTCCGTGATGCCCTCCTCTCTGTCCCGGTCCGGGCTACGTGGCACAGCAGGGGCGGCCGGAGCTCCGCATCTTTCACCGGGCATCATTCCTCCTCTTACCGCCCTTTCTCCCGCTGGTCCCGGAGACAAGGGATGAGTTCCCGATTCCCCTTCAGTAGTGACCGACCCGCAGCTCCCCGAGGTTCTCTTGGACATCATCTTCTCCCAGGACGATTTCCTCTGGGTGATTTTCTTCCTGCCGCCGGCCAGTTTGAGGAGCAGGAGCTGCGGTTCCGAGTCCAGCCTGTGCGGACCCGGGTGCTGGCCCACTACACTAACAGACGCCATTACCCCGTTCCCCTGTAATGCGTGTGTGTTTGGCTGTTTAATGTATTAGTGCGTGTTTTTACTCCGTGCCCTGACTGTAAACTCAACTCACGCCCGCTACAAGCGCGTAGTAGTGACGCAGGGGATTGGCGGCTTTATATGCCGCGAGCGCGCTGCCTTTAAAGCGACGGGAGCGCGCACTTAATCCCTGGTTCATACTGTAGGTTTGATTTGGCTTTACTTAACGATTTGTAAAGCACCAATTCACTGGATTACAGCATTTAACTTTCTGATGAATCACTGCAATTTGTTAGCTGTTTTATTACTATTGCTACCAGGCCTTTAATCTAAATTTAGTCATAGTAATAATCGTCTGAAACCACTTGTAGCCTACTAAAAGCAGACTACAGAAAGTAGACTGGCATAAACCAGAAACCACAATCACAGATGAAGAATCTGTGGAGAGCTAGCAAAGACTGGATTAAGAAGTATGACACAGAACTAATGAGGATTTAGATTTCCTATTTAAATTGTCTATACTATGCCAAGATTTTTTTTTTTTTAAAGTGGTATGGAAACATATTAAAGAGCTATGTCTTTGGAATATAGTATCTGTTTTTGACAATGGAAGTCAATGAAATCAATGATTTAATACCTTTTTGTAGGTGCTAAAGAGGGCTGGGCAGAAGTGTTGCTGAAACTGCACAAGATCAACCAATTACCTCAATAACAAAACACCTATAACAACTAATGAAATTGATGTGTAGGTATGAAACAGTACTGAAACAGCGAGAATTATAAGTGGGCCTACACTATGTATTGAATATTGTCATGATGTAGAACAGTGAGAAAGTCTAAGTGATAAAAACACAATGTCACACTTGTTTGTGTAGGCTAGGAACAGGAAAGTTATCAAATTTTCCACTTTGCCAAGAGAATGTCATATGAGCAGCAGAAAACCACAGAGGCCGTTGCGCATGTCCTCCTAAACAAGCCGAGAAAGCCCCCGAGGACACCCACACCACGCCTACACAGACTGAGTAAAAGCTTTCAATTTCATTCTCTGTACTTTGTGTCTTTAATCTTCTCACACCTACCCCCAAGTTTGAGTACAGACTGAATAAGAGAGTCAGTCAGCTGTTGTCACGCAGTCATTTCTGACCTTACTGACTTTTAAGAACATGCAGATTCATTGTCACAGAGGTATGTTGCCACTGTAAACTTACAGGATGGGATATGAAATGTTTTTTTTAACTTTCCATTTTCAGCCTATTTATCAACTGAGATAAAATAATTTCTCAAGACAAAAGCAAACGAGATAAAAAATATGGCAAAAAAGTAAAAGTATATTTTATGCATCACTTGTGAGTCCTTTAAAAACACTTAACAAACCCTTGAATTTCCCCCGTGTGAACCACACTGGCTAATGTAATTTCATACTGTTAATTTGCTGTACTGTCACAGGACTGTGTATGCTTTATGTAGTTCTGTTAAAAAGGAGACACTGTGGTGAGTGCTGAGTTTCCCTGATCAAGTTCCTTCTTTTTTACAGTGAAACCTATAATAAAATACAGAGACCTAACTTATAATTCCAAGTTAAACACCAACAGCAAGAGAGACAAATGTAACTTAAAAACTACAGTGTGCTTGAAGAAGCTGACAATCAATTATGTAATCAATCACTATTCATTCATTGAATTTACAATGATATACTTAAAGGCGACCCAGAAACAAAGGCACGTGGAACCATTTGAATGATCAATCATCAGAAAAAATACAGCAGATGACTCCCTTCCTTCAACAAACACACATACATAAGACACACACACACACACACACACACAGACAGAGAGATATACAGTCAGTGTGGTTAAATTAATCATTTAAGGTTCTGCTGATTCCACAGTGCTTCTTCTGCGGGACAAAGAAGAAATACGGCCTTAGAAAAACACTAGCAGCTTACTCTGCATTTATTTTGCTTTGTCCTGACCGTCTATCACTGTTGCAGCCTATTAGAAATACAAGACATTAATGAGGTTTGTATTGAACTGCTGCACTCAGTTGCCAACCACATCCACACACACACAAAACATCCATCAGTGGCGTTTCATCCTTCTCCAATCTGTGCATCTTATCTCTAAATTGAGATTCACATTTTATTGATTGTCTTTGGCTGCTTCCTCCTCATACAGCACGGGCTGCAGCTGGTCCTTGAGAGAAGATCCATAACTGTTCATGAGAGGCAGTTAAAGTTGGGTGTTTGTCAGAGGGAGTGAATTTGTGGGTTAAGACGCAAAGATGCTGCACTTCTGTCACAGTGTAGTAGGTCTGGCCAAGCTCGGCTCCAGAGCTGCTGCAGAGTTCACTGCTCCCAGACTACAGGACGTAACAAATACAATCAATCAACATCAGAATTTCTCACCTACTGTATATGGGGGTGTGAGTTTCGACAGAGGAGACATATGGACAGGAAGTTCGTCATTCAACTGACCTCTCAATAATGTTGTTGTTACACTGTAGTTCCCTCACCAAAATCTCCATTTCCTCCTTCAGATGGTGCATCCTAGAATAAAGGAAGATAGGTTATCAGGGCAATCGGGCAACGGTCTCTATCTTGTACACACACACACACACACACACACACACACACACACACACACACACACACAAACACACCTGGAGACCATCGGATCCTTGTCCTTGGGTGGGATTCCAGGCTGTTGTCCTGCTCTCTTGGACTGCAGACTGAAAAGGACTCTGTCCAGAGCCTGAGGAGGACAGGTGAGACGTCACACAACAATGAGATGCTACATGAGTGACATCACTAACATGACCACTGAAATAATACTCCCAAATCTGTGTAACAAAACCCCCCGAAAAATATTAAAATGTTAAATAACTTTGTTGTCATGACATTGTAAATAAGGTAGTGCAAGGTGGGATGTTGGTATTGTGGTCAAAGGTTACAGTAGTTATTGACAACACAACTCATCATGTCATTTATTGACATGTCTTTACGCATGCTGTTTTGTCACAATCTTTGATCTGAGCTACAGAGACATACTGTATCTTCAACGGAGAGAAAGTGAAATGTTGACCTTATTTTGGCGCTGCTCACTCATCTCCAGGTCTGCCAACAAGCCTGTGGAGAAAGAGCTGAAGTCCTGCAGTCGGGTCTGCATCTCCAGTAAAACACTGCAAACACAGCAGGGACACACTTCAGCAGGTCAAAGCTACCGTCTTTACAATGTGCCAAAACCAATGGGAAAAATGTTAAAATGTTGACATTAGTTCAATTTAATAACTGAAATTTGCTATGGTCAATTTTAAATTTGTAAAAAATGTGCTGACAGAAAATCTGGATAATTTAACAAATCAATTATTTATTCAACAATTGTGCCGAGTTTTGACTTCTTTAAATATATTTTGATCATAATTCCATCCTATTAACCTCTCTCCAAAACAATACCTTAACCAAACTGTTTAATTTATTACCAAATCTTGACCGTAACCTTGGACATTTGGTGGGTACGTAACATAAGAACGTTTGTATGAGAACCCTTTGGCTGCATATCTAAACATACATTTACACCTGAAAACTGTCCTGCACTACTGCTGTTCACATGTTCCACTGTGTCTAGGAGGCCTTGTTTCAATGTGCAATATGAGACTTCTGACTCACTCTAAAACAGTATTAGAATAAACAAGGCCACACACATACAGTAGGTTCTTATTAGTTAGATTTGAAATGGGGACATGCATTCATGTGAATCAGTTAAAATCTTGTAGTTCTACAAAGATTTCACCATTTCTTAACACAACAAAAACAACAATACATTCGGAAAAAACTAATTTAGCCCCTTTATTTTTAGATTTAGGCCAGGTCACACCTTCCACATCAAAATTCAATTTTAAACGTAAAAACTTTATCTGAACAAAACTGAACAACAATTCAAGAATTATAGAGTCAAGTGAAATAAAATGTACAATCTCAATATCCCTTGCTAAACAAATGTGATGTGAGGATTACAAATGCAGACTACCAACTTAATCTGTTTGAGAGGGACTGATGAACAGCAATGTCCTACTGTCACGTGTTAATCTTCTTCATGTAAGCTTTGATCATCTGTGTGAATGGCTCAGTAAATACTCAAAGAGTGGTTGGGATAACACAGCTGAGGTGAGTCTGGTCCAAAGTCTATACTGTCTTTGGAGTTTAAGAATGCGACTTGAGAGCCTGCTCTGACCTGCTCCACGTCCTTGCTGAGGCCAAAAGCTCTTTGTATCTCTGCACGCAGTCCTCTCTACAGAGAGATTTCACTCGCTTAATGTGGGACGACAGGTGGATTCTGGGAAGAGAGAGTGACAAGCAGATTACAGAGAGAGCTCAGAACAACACGCCTCACGGGCTGGATGAGCAAAACAGCAGCTGTGTGGACACATACTTCTCAAACTTGTGGATTTGCTCATCATTATATGCCAACTCTGTGGTGAAAATAAGAAAAGGGTAAGGCATTGTTACCATGAACAAAAAGAGTAATAAATGCACACCAACAAAGAAACATACATACTGCCAGTAAATCTGTCTTTACGATAATGCTGGTGAATTGCCATTATCTTCTGCAGCAGCATCTGCATCTTCTGACAGCTGTGGGAGACAAGAGGTCAGAGTTCAAACACCACAAACCCATGAGGCCACCCTGAAAAAGTTAAGTTTAAATCCCCGTGTACCTCTTGTCATTGGCCAGCGTCTCTGCCAGCTTGGACTGTTCTATCTGCAGATGGTCCAGTCGGTTCTGAAACTCTTGGATGCCGGCAGCATAAATGGGCAAGTGCTCACGGACCTGTAGAGACGGCAGCCACAGACTCTGACACCTTAATCAACAAATCACACAAACAAGTCTGACACAGAATTAATTGATCACAGTCAATTATCCTAAAAATGTGTTAGAGTCCAGCAATGTTGCACCTCTGTCTATTCAGTCTTTCCACGCACTCATGATATTGCAAAAATAGTGAAAAAGAGAGAACTCAGAGGGCATCCTGGCTGCTTAGAATACAATGTTTTTGCAATGTTGTGGGTTTGAATCTCACTTATTGTTACTACTAGGTGTCAAACCTCATCACTTTTTAGTACTGGCCGAAATGTGTCCGTATTGAAAGCTGCCATTAAATGTCTGGTCAGATTTGTAATCTTGTTTACGTGATCTTTAAACAGAAAGACTAGTTTTATGGACAAAACTCTTCTCTGCCTGCCTGGGTTTCAACATTTCACATTCTAGGAGTTTGGCTTTGTTTGGGAAAAACATGTTTATATTTCTCAAAGTAAGGTATTCATAAAAGTATAATTTTGGTGTCGGTACTAGAAGAAAAAAATGACCCAGTCCTATTTTCAATAGTGAGGTAAGTCATCCCTATAAGTAAATGTCAGCAGGGTTGATACCTGCCAAAAGTTGGCCATCAAAATAAGGAACTCTGGTTTAAAGTGCGCAACAGCTTTGCTGCATGCAATCCCTTTTCTCATCACTCTTTTCATTGTGATCTGTCATTCTCCACTTTAAACTCATGAATAAAGGAATAACGGCATAAAAATAATGGGGCATAATATATAGCCCCATTCCCAACATCCACATCAGTCAAGCCGGCTTCTGTGATGCTTCTTTACAGACGCCACTCACCAACTGGAGCTTTTGATTGTTGTCAGCTGAACCTTGGTTTTCTGAAACATAATGGCCTCTAAGAAAAATAAAGATACAACAGATATGGGAGGAGAAGGGGGCAAATTCAGGGGCAAATTCAACTTCAAAAAGTAAATAGAGCATTTCACAGAGCAACTGCTGTGTATCATAATGCGTGTCACACAAACACACATCTGTGCAATTCCCATCCCAAGCGTGACATCACAGATTCCCTTTATTAAGCTCAAAAAGTGTGTAGATAAACTCACACTGTGTGAATGCTGTGTTCTACGTTGAGGCAAGCCTGCAGTCTAATGGTGATCATCCCAATACTGTGCATTGCTTCTCCACACTCCTGGCGCAACCTCATCCTGAGGAACAACAAGAGTGTGAGAGAGGAGGACATGGAGGAGAAAAGGAAAGGAGAAGAGTTTGACAAGGGTCATTACCTAGAGTCAGTACATAACCTGGGAGATACATCATTCAGTGCAGTGAAACAAATAATCCTTATTTTGGCATGTGTGTGTCTCACATGTAGCTGTAGTATCCTTGCAGTAGCTGCTCTCGGTGTGTGTGCAGCAACTGTACTATCCTCAAATACTGGTGGACCACTCCCACTATTACCTAGAGAGAAGAGGGGGATTAAAAGAGACAATATATAATGTGTTGGAGGCTTATAACACATACAATTCTAATAAAAATGAACATAACATTAGGCATGGTTTGGATAGAAAATCAGCAGAGCAGCAGTACCTTAGAGAAGTTGTAGTCCGCAATAACGTCAAACCTAGATGGGATGACTGGAGTCTCTGCTACAAAGGAGAAAAAAAAACCCACACCCCTAAAATATATGACTTATGGAAACATGTAGGTGTGTGTGCTTGGGCATTAATTATTGTATGCACACATTATTTCAAATATGATTACTTTCCTTTTTAACCAACCTTCATTATGCACACATGTTTTGTGTATCATCCAAATAAATATTACTTAACAAATAAGCTGATTCACAAAGATATTTCCGTGTTGTCTGTTAAGTGTGATGCTGGGATACACCTCATATCAGAACTCTTTCATATCTCCCTAGGGGAACAGCAAAGAATAAAGAAGAGGAAACCTTAAGACTTCACAGAAACGCATCACAGGTGTGTGTGTCTTTGATGGTCTTACGTTCTCTGAAGGGCAGGCTGGTATTTGCTTCAGGCCCGTAGCTGAGCAAAATGAGGGGCTGGGCAGGTGAAGTACGCGGGAGGTTGACCACCTTCATGTTGCCCTCCAGAGGGAGCTCGTGACCCAGGTACAGCAGATGTTGCAGCTGTACTGCTATACCAGTCTGAGTCGCCACCTCTTCAAAGAATACTGACACCCTGAGAGGGTCGAGGGGAGAGAGAGCATTTTTGGCTGCCAAGCACCTTTTTAAATTTCAGGTCGGATTCTGACTAAATTTCAAGATCCGCGTCAGTGCTGAGGATTACAGATATAATCTAGAGCTCAGTACAGACTCTAATATACTGGAATTATTGCCATTATCACATTAAAAGCATTATACCATTATTATTCACATTTATATATTCACATTTTTGGCTTGTTGATGGAATCATGAACTGGATAAGTCATGTTGTCAATAACTACTGTAACCTTTGACCACAATACCAACATCCCACCTTGCACTACCTCATTTACATGGATCCACTTTGTTCTAAACCCCCACCCACTCCTGTGCCACACGCGTAAAGTAAACAAAAGCAGCAAATGAACAGGCAGAGCACATTTATAGGTCAGGAAAATATAAGTTGCATAGTATGCAGCCATGAAAACAAACCCTTTTCCCTCCAGTCATGTTACTACTACATAATACTTCAAAATTGAAAATGGGACAAATATGGGTAAAATTCTGCACTTTAACTCTAGTTTGGAAAAAATAACAGGACATGTTGTGGCATCCTCGTTATCTTTCCTATAGGTTTTACTGACTCTTGAAGTCTGTCACACCTGCAGGACAGACTACAAATCTGCTAAAGTCTGACGACTGGCTTTTTATTTCAGTTTGTTACAATTTAAACAGTCCTGTAGTCTGTAGAGCACTTAATTTGTGTTTGACCAGAATAATGTGTGTGATGATACGCCTGTGTAGGCTTACGTGTTGTAGTGGTGTACGTAGATGCAATGCGCCATGGCCTGCTGCAGAGAGAAGAGGTGAACTGGCTGCCGCTGCAGTATGTCTGTGGTGGCTGTGAAGAACTGGTCAAAACCCCAACACCTCTCCTGGTCAGCCTCCAGTATACCTGCTAGTACTGGAACCAGCTGCGCCTTCAGACCCCTACAGACAGAGAAGGACAGAACAGCAAAGAAATAGATGGAGACAATCTCTTTCTCATTAAAGTGTCAAATGCTCTTTATTAGATGACATACTGTGAGAGCTGGCAGCTGTGAGGTAGGTGGTAGCTCCACTCTATAGGTCCGTCCGCCACCCGCTGTACTCCAGCTATTGCCCCCATAGGCTTCTCTGTAGTTATTTTGTACCTACACAACAAAACACACAAGTCAGGCTGATGGATCATTGATAGATGTTCATGTTCTGCCCCAGGATTCATTAAGAAACAACATGCAGCAAAACATCTTTCTCTAAGGGGAAATGTCAGATAAATTAAAATGGTTGGCTACTGATGCATGGTGGTATGCTTTCCACTATTGATATGGAACTTGGCTGGTGGAGATGGAGCTGAAGACAAGTAGTTTGAGACCAAACTGAATGTCATAAATTCATATAAATATGTATAAAAAAAAAAAAAAAAACTTACTTTCCTACGGTTGAAGGGGTGGAGTTTAAAACTAAATGTTGCCATCAGAAATGGGATGTACTTTATCACACCTAATGTATTAACTTACATGGTGGGCTTGTTCCTGCGGGGTCCTCCATACGGTGTGAAGGGAAGACTCCCAGTGGCAGCGTGGTAAAATGTCACACCAATACTCCACAGGTCTACACTCACTCCATAGGATTTCTGATGAGGCTTACGCAGCACAGCACGTTCATACATGTCTGGGTGCTACACACACACACACACACACACACACACACACACAGTTCAGATTATCATCTAATCTTGAGTATTATGTAAGTGTCAAGTGAAAGCAGTGTTTTGCCCTAACATGTATTCTTTCCCTAGGAGTCTCTTGCTTTTTATCAGGGAACATCATGTTAAACTTAGAAGGCATTTAAAGGTCACATGCTGACATATACTATATTCTTATTGGTCAGAAATTTAAATTACATTGTTGCAGATATATACAAGCACTGTGAATCACATAGGCCAATGCTTGTAAGTATGTTAAATTGTTATGTACATGCAGCATTTCCATGATCAATTATTTATTACCCTTATAACTAATATATTTATCCATAACCCAGTCTTGATAATACAAGTTGCCTGATCTGGACTCAACAGGGCCGGTCTCACAAAGCCATTTCAACACAGTCAGGTTGTCTTTGCTGCGAAACTTAACACCAGTAACACAGGATTTTCACATCAAGCTGATGTGGATTCACATGCAGTGGTGGGATTTGTAACAAACACACCAATCACATGCAACACATAGAAATTCAGGTCAGGCTTTTATAGCTGTATGGGTAATATGATTTGTGCGGAAAAGGACAGGTTATAGCCTGTAAGCAAACAACTCGGGTATAAAAGGAAGCAACTGAATTAGTGGGAATAATATAGATTACATTGATTGAACCCTTGGCTGTAAAAAGGATAATGTAAAGAAATATATTATTAACATACATATGTATTATTTTCTCAACACGAAGATATTATTACATCAGTGAAAGGCAAGGCTGTTTCTGCTACCAAGCATTGAGAGCGTTGCCTGAAGGAAAAAGGAACTAATAGAGTTACCGAACGTGCAATAACTGTCCAACAATAGGGCGCAGTGACTTTTTATTGTTGCAATATTATTTTGTCCCATTTTTTAAAATTTTACTTTGATGTCTTTACTTTATTTATCCAGGACATTAGGTGAGCATGAACACACTTTCTCAGCATTGTCCCTCCCCCATCCCCTCCGCTGAGGCAGTAAAAAGATGTTCTGTTCATAAAGTCACCTCATGTTCTTTAAGGCAGCAGTAATAAAATATGAAGGCGACAGGACTGCAGGCTAACCTGTGGTAAAGATGATATAAGAAAACTCTGTGCACGTCACATGGTGGAAACAAATCTCCTTAACACAACTGCTGAGACATCAAAGTGGTTTGTGAAAATGTCATTTCCACCAGTGTTTCTTGCGGGCATTGCTTTTGTTGTTTATTACCTTCACCAAGCGGGGTATGTTCTCAGACCTGTTTCCTGAAAAACTACTTGAGAAATTTCAATGACATTTGGAGAAAAGTCAAGGGAAATTCTCGGTTTTCCTGGATTTCCTGATCTGACACATATAGGCCCACAAATTTCTATATTTTGTAAAACATCTTTTTCACTTCTAATCTAATAAATTGTAATCTATGTTTACTGTATTCTGTACATATTATATGTGGATGACCCCAAATTGTGCAGCTTAGGCGAAGGCATCTACTTTCTCAAAGTCACTTTATTCAAAAAAGTCATTTATGTGTGCATATTCCCAGATAGCACAAATACAGGCTTACTGAGTTATCTTACCAGATACTCTTCAGTTCCGTAGATAGACATAAACTTCTCATCATCTTCTAGCTCTCTTGCTGCTCCAAAGTCAGTCAGCTTATAAACAGACTTGCCGTCCTCTCCGACCTGCCGCATGATGTTGCCTGGCTTAATGTCCCGGTGTACCACTCCATTTTCCCGCAGGTGGTTCATCCCCTGCACTGAAGAGAGGAAAGGGAGGAAATACTTAAGTTTCGGTATATGAAATTATTGGGAAACACTAAGATATGCACCCACCGACACACTGCAAAACTGTAAGGAACTCTGTTTCAGGCAGGCCAAAGGCATTTTCTGGCTCCTCAAGCAGGCTGAGCAGACTTCCTCCTGAACAATACTCCATCACCAGCACCTTCTGTTTAGAAGGCAGCTAGAGAGAGAGAGAGAGAGAGAGAGAGAGAGAGAGAGAGAGAGAGAGAGAGAGAGAGACACACATTAGGAGATGAGCTGCACTTCCTTCAACACTGTAAACATTATGAAAATATTAGAAAAACTTACTGCCTCAAGAATTTTATAATAGATACTGAAAACCACCAAAACTGCTAATATAACTTTGTGAGGAAAGTGACTGAGAATGTATGTATAAGCGTAGAAATGCATTAAAGCTATCTCATGTCTAACAGTGTAGGACCAGGAGTACAAAATGCTCTCATATTCCATATTCCAAATTAATCTGGAATACATCTGCAGCCCTGTTTTACACAGTGTTAATGATCTCATCCTAACACATGGCTGTGTTTTCCCTTGTCCTTGTTTTTGTCTTTCATCCCCGTCTCACAGTAGCCTTACCTCTTCCACAGTGTACAGCCTGACAATATTGCTGTTGTTGAGCTTCCTCAACATCTCAAACTCCCTCATCTGGACCTCATGGGGGCGGTTGTAGCTCACCATGTTAAACACCTTGACGGCTACCAGCTCACCTGACCTCTGCACACACACACACACACACACACACACACACGTTTACATCAGCATAACACATCACAGCATCATCTAAGAACGTCAAAAACAGCCCACATCAGCACTGTAACCGCAACCTTATCTTATCACACATCCTGGTGTTGCTTTTGAGTCAAAAAGTAGGCTGAAACATTTGAGGTAATGGCAGCAGTGACGTGGATGAGCTGCTCAGGGATAGACAACTTGACAGTGCGTTATGATGATAAAATTATCAACAGTGTGGCTTGCTACCTTGTTGCGGGCCTTGTAGACACTGGCAGTGGCCCCTTGACCGAGGACATCTTGTAAAGACCACAGGTAGTTTGTTGTACTGGCTGTCATCCCTGTCATGCTGGAAGGAAGAGACAGAGAGAATAATTAGACAGAGAATTAGAAAAACATTAACAGAGACTGGGGGGAGAGAGAGACAAGCACTCTGTCTTTGTGTTTCTAAAAGAGATAAAAACATTACAAATGAATTATGAAATACAGAACAAAGGAGTATTCATTATGAAATACAGAACACACCAACACTACCTGTTAGTTAGCTAACACAGTACAATATATCATAAGTTATCATAGACTCACTAAATTCCTTACGTTATAGAGATGTTAACAGTTAACCTACATAGTTAGCTAAACGACATATGTTCTGGTGACTTTTATTTAGCTTTAGCTTAACGTTCATATCTAATTTAACTGGCAGCCAGCACTTTAATAACACAACCATGAATACTTAATTCTGTTAGCAACTAGCTAACCAGTTTAGTAAGCTTACCTGGACCGGTGTTGCAGTTAGCTGTGCTTTAATCCAAATTGACTGTCCCTGATAGCCTCTAACGTTTCCGGCCATGCAGGCTGTCTCAGCACGATTGTTCCCCGGAAATCTGACGTCAAAATAAACGTTAGTCTTTACGGTTACAGCTCAAACTGTGCCGTGGATTTACGGTAACTAGACCGAAAACAAAATACGCCTATGTGTGGAACTTCTTCCGTAGTGAGGAAGAGAAACAGCTGCATACCTGCCTAACACTGCGGCCAAGCCAGCCGTCATTCGCGTTTGCTTGGTCAAACCAGCCGCCCCTGTATCTCGAGTGCGCAATTAATCTAACGTATACGGTAATCGCAATGAAACTGGGAGCTGTTGGAAATGACTGTCGAATACATTCTCACAAGTTTGGGACATGTGGTACAGAAAAGCTGTAAGATTAATTATTACCGGTAATGAACTGAATGAATAGGAAGTTTCGTATAAAGCATTATATATTCGGCCAGTTTAAAGCTAACGTAAATCCCACCAAGGAATACTTTAGGATTTTCAAAGTAAAGGATGGCGTGGAAAGGATTTCATTTCCATTATTTTAGATTGAGGAACAGAACAATGCGTGTTCATTGAAAAATGATAGGAAAGCCAACTGCCAATGGCTACTTTCTGATACAGAGAGGACCTGCTGATGAGGATATTAACAGTTCTGTTACTTTCTAACGTGGATCCAAAGAGTTCATGAGTTTCTTGAAAGGCAGCAGCTGTTTTAGGAAGTGTGGACTTTGAACAGACCCATGTTGGGCACCTCCAGGTTAAAGGACAGCTACAGCAGAATATCTACCCTACTACTACTACTGTATTCTACTGTATTCTCATGTATTTGGAAGAACAGTCAGCATAGCAACACACATAAACAGTTTTCCCAAGATACATTTGAGAGCATCAGGGCCTGAACTGACTTTTTGGAGTTCATCCACAGTGAGAGAGTCATAATATTCTTTTGTTTTGAGATATTTAACCCAAATAAGTTTTCGCCTTTATGAATGTGCAGACGTGATTGTGTTCCCATGTCCCTGTAAAGTCAGCATGAGTGCTGTCATCATGTCCTCTCAGTTGTTCCATTCACGTCTATGGAGAAGCTCCAGGATTTGTCTCTGAATCACTGCAGTCTGTATCATCTTATAATAGTTTGACTGACTGAATCACATGAATTTGTCCAGACAAGAATATTTAAGACAAAAGGTGGTTACATGTGCAGATTATGCAGAAGTTAGGAAATTCACAGACTGGGCAGGTGACCTTTGGGATTAGGTGTTTACTACATTTACTACTACTCTGATGTTGTTAAATCTTTGTTGTAGGGATGCACGGATCCAACATTTTCTCTTCCAATACCGATTCCAATACCTCGCCTCAAGGTATCTGCTGATACTGAGTACCGATCTGATACCAGTTGGAATCATGCAGGCATATTTAAGAGTCAGTCAGGCAATTTCTTGTGAGTAACAGAAGATACATTATTTTCTCAAAATAATAATGTAGATTAATATTATTTAATGTTCACATATGGTTTAATATTTGACCAATCCTTTCCATGTTCCCTGTTCCCTGATCTGATACTGCAGACGCTGTACAGTATGTGTCTACCTCTTTGTCTGCACGTCACCTCTTAGTTGCCTAACAGGCTCTAGCGGTGTTCTCTTATAGGGGAACTCCACTGATTTAACACATGAAGTTCAGCTTGTTTACTAAACTGAACTGACTACTACTCAGGAAAAATAACCTTGATGATGTCATTTGGGTTATTTTTTCATCTCGGACTGGGCTTAACATTTTTAACAGACAGCTTACATTACAAACTAGAGTGGAGTTTTAAAGAAGTAAGCATTGAAGAGGCAGGGAGGGTCTAATGAAAGATGAGATGCATCATGGGAAATGTAGGATTGAGTGGTTTTGGAGCTTGACCCTTACTAGGGACTAAAAGTCAGAGTATCTCTGCCTCTGCTGCTTCAGTTTTGACTGTTTAAAAAAAAAAAAAAAATCTGCCTCTTGTGAGTCTCCTAACTTTATGGAAGTGTGATACTAAACTACTGGAGTGCCCCTTTAACCTCAGTTTTCTTTGAGGCTTTTCGTCTGTCTACACAGTTTAAGCAAATTTTGTTTCCGATGGATTGTTTCTAAACACTTTGGTGATTGAAACCCCTCAATTTGTGCTTCACTTGTATTCTTGGTCCCTCACATCATGCTTCATAATTACTACACTTACTTTGGACAGACATGGATTTCAACGTATTCTATAATTTTTAATCACTATTTTCATGGATGATTTTCAGAAATTAAATGTGCAATATTTCATCTTTATTGTTACAATGAATTCACAAATCTTTATAGCAAGCAATGTTTATTAAAAAACAGATCTACTACAAGAACTACACATAGAATTATATAAGGCCTATTTGATTAAACTACTATTGCTATTACTGTACAATATTGTACCAAAAAAGAGTGTACCTCTGTAATGTACAACATTGTATATACAAAGTACATCTGAACACAGGATTCTCCAGTAATACAGAGACAACTATAAATAGATTTGACATTACGGTCTTTTTTTTTTAGTTCTGCTGTTTTCAAATGGACACAAAAATGCATATTTAACAATATTCAGTTCCGACAAATCATCCCCACACAGTTAGTCCACACGCAAGCCATGTTGTTCAAGTGCACAATGATTGATTTGAGATCGAAGAGGGTCCTGGCTCCCCATAACAGCACAGCCAGGACAAAACACACCAACCAACCACATGCATGTCTGTATGTGTGAGAGTGTGTGTTGATGAGTGTGAGTTCATCTCTCACCACACATACACACACACAGTCACAGTCCCTCCAGTTGTCATGATGAGGTAAGAGCAACACAAATACACCAGGTAATACACGAACAGTATACAGAGATTAAAAAAACCTTAACAAGTATAATTCATTACCTGGTAGAGAGCATACAGGAATGCGGTATGTGCTGTATTTCTGGGAGAAGGGGAAAGGCGTGATAGAGGGGAATATGAGACACCTAGGTACATTTATCCAAGAAGGTGAAATACAACAACAAAAAAGGCTGTATTCAGTTTACCCTGAATGGCATGTGTCCACTTTTTGAAGTCAGTGTTTGCAAAATTATTCACATATTCCTTAATTCATCATCAGATCTAATTTTGCAAAGGTACATATTAGCAAATAATATCATAAAAAAAAAAGAACAGTCTAAGTTTAAGTCCTTGGATTTGGGTTTTTCTCGTCCTCTTTCTACTTAAAGCTGGTCTGCCTCTCGTGTTGTTACAGCAGCGACTGAAGACGAGACAACAAGTCATGTATCCCTGCAGGCTTTTCATATGGTCACATGTACACAGTGCATATCTATTCAGCACTAAGGCTGCTGGTACTCAAGAACACGGGAGAAGCGCTTTCCTGTGTGTCTCCGTACAGTTGCTGTTGGGTGGCATCCCTTCATGATGGGCGGGCAGGGGTGGGGTGGGGTGAGGTGCATACATACTCTACATCCACGCATGCTCACACCCAGACAGCTACACGGTTCAACATTTTACCATTACAGATTCTGAGCAACAATAAACAACTGGGAAAAAAAAAAAATTAAAATAAAAGCAAACTTTGCTTAAGAACGCAGTGGATGAGGTGGTTGGTTGTGCTTCTATCTAAACACACTCAGGAGGATCCTCAGCTCCATGCTTCCAGTTATCATCATGATTATTAAACATACATACACACCATTAGAATAATAAAACCCTTTTCACTGTTAAGTCTGAAGTATATAGTTAAAGGAGCAAGCTGTAACTTTGTTTGACGTCGTCCCGTAGCTGGTACTGCAGATATACAAACTGATGCAACCAGCCAGCTCGCCATTGTGGCTGCTGTCTGTGGCCCCAGCATGCAAGGAAAACCTGAAAGGCGTTTAGCTGCCACAAAACACCACCACACACACATTTGGAGAAAATGTGTATGTGTGTGTACAGTCCAACATTACCTATAAAAAATGCTGGGTTTCAGTGGTCCTCTACATACATAATAGAGCTGCAGGAGAGAAGCAGCATAATGCCTCAAACTACCAGCTTTCATTATTTTTATTGCTATATTTGGACTTAGAGTTACTGTTGGCCATGTTAGGTTTTGGAGAACACTGCTCCTGCTATGCTCCTGTTGTGGTACTACTACTGAACAATAATAATAATAAAAAAAAAATCACCAACATATCAAACAGTGGAGGAAGAGAGAAAATAAAGCTTTTGATCACATGACTTACACTGATATTTGGCCTAGTTTTCTTTCCTTTCATCAACCCAGCAGTTCCCGTTTACCTCCAGTCTTCCACTTCTGAAGCAGCAAGTCAGTGTGTTTCATTTCTACACAGAGTGAGAGCTTAGCATTTCACAGTCTATTCTCAGGAACCAAACACTGCCTTCTAGTCCGCTAGTCATGGGTCATTAAAAAGAAAAAAAAACAACCTGTCATGTCTGTACAAAATCAAACAGTGCTTTTTGTTCCTCACTTAGATCTGCATGTAAAGGCAAGTAACACTCTTGCACGCCCACTCAAACACAATTTCAAACATCACAAACTAGTCTATGTAAGCTGTAGGTCTGTAGGTGTCCATCCTGAGTCCTGTTCCCTTGTAAAAGATTTTAAAATCCAGTGATCCCTGGAATCTCTGTGGTGGCAAAGAAAAATAAGTGTCTTTGAAAGGTGGTCACTAATTTACGCCATGTGATGGTTGACCTGTAGTAAGCAGAGCTGCCAGGAGAGGGCAGAAATAACTCTTGACACTATAAAGGGAACAATGGCGTCTTAAGAACTCGCCTGGACACCAAGAAGTGAATGCTACACATGAGTAGTGGGTTAGGTCTTGTGTGAAACAAATGAAGTGCTTTTCTGCACCTGGTAGAAGAGCTGTAATAATCGAAGAGTTTGTGAGAATCAGTATCGTGGATCAGACTGAGAAGTCCTAAGCCGGGCAGGATTTGTCGTTAGACTGGGGTGGAGGAGGAGGAGGAGGGGTGTGAGGGAGAGAGTGTGTGTGGCCTGCAAGTGGAGGAGGAGGTGTAGGGGGCACCGTAGAGGTCGGGGAACCCATGGCTGGGCTGCCACCTCCTCCTCCGCTCTTTGGGAACACCACCGGCTTGGGCCTTGTTGCTGGGGGGCGCAGCTCTCTAAAGGAAGGTACAGATGAGGAGAGGGAGGAAGAGGAGAGAGAGGGGGATGTGGCAGAGGGCAGGGGGCTCCGTGGCTGGCTCTTGGCCGGACGGAAGGAGGAGGGCACGTCACTGGCAGAGGAGGCGCTGCGCTGCAGTGGGTGGGCATGTGAGGAGCCCCCCTCACTGTCCCGTAACAGACGGGAGTGGAGTGGACTGGAGGGCTCAGAGGCTCCTCCTCCTCCTCCACCACCCACACCTTTCAGCTGCTCCAGTGTGTCCAGGACCACGTCGGGGGTGTGCGTATGTTTCGAGGTGCTCTGTATCTCCAACTTACTGAGGTCACTCAGGGCAGAGCTCATCGCAGCCTCGATGTCCTGCAACACGAGAGGCGGACATAAAAGTAAATATTAGCTTGTGCATACAAATGGGGGTGTAACTGATCTGGGAAACGGAGTTGTACCTGTGAGCTGTGCTCCACCTGGGCTATGACCTCAGGGTCCAGTGGTCTGTGGTTGCTAAAGCTCTTAGAGCGCCCTGCTGTGGTTGTCTTGCGTAACTGTGGACTCTCCACCTAAATGTTCATAATGCCCACAATTAAATGCTTGCCAAATTAAATAAAATAGTCCATTCACTACATTCATTTGTTGAAGATAAGATGTTACCTTGGTCTTAAGAGAGGAGTGGCGAGTGACTGAGTTGAGAATGCTGTGAGCGCTGACGGGTCGTTTGTCTCCAGTTTCTTTCACCAGAGCACCACCAACAGGAAGAGACGCTGTTCTCACCCCTCCTCCTCCTCCTCCTCCTCCTCCGCTGGCTCCTGGACTGGTACTGTCACTCTCTGAGCCCCGGAATGTTCTTCGAATGCTCCCGGACTCCGGACGTTTCCTCAACCTGAACAAGACAAATATTTCAGTTATATTTTTCTATTATTTATTGTGTTGTTGTGACTCATTTGAAGGGGTCAGCCAGCTCAGGCAAAAAAGTCTGAAAATAACAACAAAAAAAAAAAAATCATAAAGAAAAAACCAAGATTGTTGATGGTTTTGGTTCCTCACTTTTTTTTTTTTTTTACACATATTGGGCCCATGTTGATTTCCAAACAATGCATTTCAGATCAACTGAAAACTAAAGTTGAAAATGAAAATCTCTGATTTAGTGTAAATAGTCTGTATCTGCACATAAGACACACTTGTTCAGGTTGGCCAGGTAGATGTCAGCCACGTGAGCTCCAGTAGGAGAGGCAGCGCTTCCTCTAGTAGACACCCTCTCCCCCAGCAGGTCCCTGCTGTCCACATCAGGCTTTGGACTTCCCCTGCCCCCGTCGGACCTGAAACAATTAAGCGATAGTGTATAAATCATAGCTGTGCCTTTATCTTGCACCAAGCCAGCCGAGAAGGACCTGTCTCTCACACTGATACATTACTTCTGGAAGACAAAGCTGACTTAAGTGCCACTTTGCTTCTAATTAGAAACGCCTGTACAGGCTCTTGACTCATATCCAAACAGGCGACACTACAATGACATAAGGAAGCACAAGCAGTGGTGAAAACTGTCTTTCTGCTGTACTAAATGAATAATAAGCACTAATCTTGATGAACCTTTTCACTTTTCAAAACTACAAAGTGTTTTACAAAAGCAAAGCAACAGCAACTTAAAGGGAAAATCCACTTTTTGTCAACTTAGGTATTATTCTCGAATATTTGTCCATTAGAACTATTGGTCATTTGCAACTACTTGGCTAGCATGCACACAAGTGTAAAAAAAATCCTCAAACTTATGTGAACAAACCACTCTGTCGCATGAACACAATACAAAAGGTTGACATGGAAGTTGATCTGCTATGATGTGCAGTTCGCTACGTATCATAGCAGATTAACTTCCTTAGCTACAGGGGTTTTCCAGTGGACTACTTTCTGTGCTTACTTTTGGTCAGATTAAAAAACAAGTTTCTCTTTATGGTTTTAGTAGAAGGCTGTTGAACCCTGATGGCCAGAGTTTGCATTTCCCAAAACTCTACAACAGAGGCGATGAGTAAAATATTATCATGATCAATATTCACAACAGACAAAAATATGAGAATAACACCCAGGTTAACAAATACTGTGATTTCTTAATTCATTTGTTATTCTGTTCCATATGCAGATATTTGATGTGAGTGAAACATATCTTACATGTCTTGGACCACGATG
This sequence comes from Maccullochella peelii, assembly GCA_002120245.1. Taxonomy (NCBI): domain Eukaryota; kingdom Metazoa; phylum Chordata; class Actinopteri; order Centrarchiformes; family Percichthyidae; genus Maccullochella; species Maccullochella peelii. The sequence goes on along the minus strand of LKNJ01000333.1, from coordinate 100,567 downwards.
TACTGGTGCGGCACCAGTCCATCCACGCCGTTATATCGTCCCTCCCACCAGTCATCAGAGGCTCGCTGGTACAGAAGCAGAGATGCACCCTTCTTGAAAGACAGCTCCCGACTAGTCCGGCCGGAGTAGTCGAACCGAGCAATGGCTTCGATCGGGTCGCACTCTGAAACAGCCAAGGAGCCTGAGATTCAGAGGATGGTGGACAGACACAGGAAGTGACAGAGAAGCAGGGAGCAGCAACACACGGGAGAGAAAAGAGAGGTGGAGGAGAGGGGAAGCCAGATTAGCGCATAGCAGGTTAGTGCTGCTGTATTTGGTGACTGCACGAATGTTAAAATTGCTGAGCAGTAACAAAGCAGCATAATTAACAGGTTACTGAGGTTACTGGGAGCAGGATGTGAGCTGGTTTAAACGGTTAGAGGTATAGTAACTGGTGAGAAAAGCAAGAAGAGATCTCATAAACTGGTGACAAGAGTATTTACAGAATATAAAGTACATGTACTGTGTATGTGTGTGTGTGTGTGTGTGTGTGTGTGTGTGTGTGTGTGTGTGTGTGTGTGTGTGTGTGTGTGTGATATGCACCATCTTCGCTGTTGTGGCTGACAGAGCCGGTGTCAGGCGCAGGCTCTTCCACAAGGGGGGGCTCACAGTGTGGACTGTCACTAATGTGGACACAAAGGGCAGATGAGGTTAGAGTATCCATTTTGTGCCGCTGCATCCGAGAACATTAGCTAGCTAACAGTGGCAAAACACCTTTGTCTCTACCTGATGATGTGTGGTGATTGGCTGGTGATATTCAAACGGAACTGGTCACTGTAATTATGCATTTTAATTTGACTTTTTTTATTTATATGAATCCTTGAGCACATTTAGCTTTGTAAATTACCAAAAACATTTTTTATTTTATTTTAATCTAACCATTTGGCAATACCACTGCTTCCGCTTCCATACAGGTCGTTTACTTTTCGGTGTACGTAGGTGCCTGTAACGAGTGCGTAGACGCCCACATCACTAACGCACAACGTGCTCCCTTGCGTTGCTATTAGACACCTTTGAGGCAACCCTCCTCATGAATATGTACCTTGAGTGCCTTGATTCAAGGTCCCTCGTTGGCCACAACCAGAAAAGACACGTTAAAGCGTCATTTTCTGTTGTGTTAACGTGTAAAAATAAAGCGCCTAATGACGACCAAACACACGATAACACGCAATATTTTTATGTGGTACCAACAGAAAATTACGTGTTAACACGCAAGATTTTTAAGCGTTAACACAGCAGGTAGATTTTCTGTGCCTTAAGACGTCTAACGTCTTAAGACACCTGTCACAGCCAAGGGGTTGTTACATTCTTGTTTAATAGGGGTGTAGTCTTTAGGCACAGCGATTTTTGGCTATTGTTGTTCCCAGCCGAATAGTTTGTGGAGCACATAAACCAAAATAATAGGTTAAGCTAACCCTCACCTTGAGTGGCTGTAGTAACTTTATCATGATGATGCACTGTTAATCCCTTTCCATTTCAATTTCAAAAACAATCATTTCCAAATCTGTGTCTGCTTGTTATGCTACCTGTCCTACCACTAGGGGCCATTATGCACATTCACAAAGATGAAGATGAGTGGCCAGCAAGTATGAGCAACCATGTATAATGCTGTATGCCTGATCTTTAAAATGGAATTCCGCTTTATATTGAGATCCTGTAATGTTTTGTATGTACTTAGCGGTGGGCTAAATATGCATCAGGAAAAGAAAATTTGATTTTTAATAGATTCTGCCATCCCCTGTTTCCTGGGGCTCATAGAGATGTTACAGATTAACCAGACTAAAGCTAGCTACATTTCTTCTGCTGCTGAATCTTCACTATCCCTGCTGAAATTCTCAGACTGACAACACATGTCGATGACTCACAGCCTGACCTCATATTGCTCTATAAAAATCACACGAGCTCATACTGTATGCACCACGCCACAGCTTAGTGTTGAGTTTACAGCCACAAACTTGCAAACTTGTACATTCCTTCAAATAACATTTTTGTTCAAAATGTGCCGTCTGTCTCTGATTAGATTTTAGGCGCCACAAGACCTAGAGCTGAGTTTAGGTGCATCCAGTGCCGTAGCCAGGATTTCGCTGAGGTCATGAATCACTCCAAGGGACCCCCCCCTCAGAAAACTGACCAGACACCAAGAAGAAAGTCTTTAAATTTTCTGATTATTTGGAGTTTTTTTTTTTTTTTGTCTCAACTGCTCAATTACATTTTATTTCCAAACATTCTCTACACTGCCAGGGATGTAAAGTTATCTATACACATGATGAAATGTGGTTTTGGCACATGCCAGGAGTAAAATTCTGGGGTAAGGGGAAATATAATATATGGAATATTTAGCAATTTATTAATTTATTTTGTTGAAAACAAAATATATATAGTCAATTTGGCTATACTGAATCTATATCGAGTCTGAAATCAACCAATTAAATACCCACTATATGTACATTATGTTTTAATTGTTTTCTGCTGTACTAATGATACTGCATTCGGCAAATGGCCTCCAGGGCATTATGGTCTATTATCGTTGAATGGACAACACTATAATTAAGAATACACATTAAACACATAAATCTACGTACATAAAAAGATACTTGGATTGCTTGCAAATAGCTCGCTTGGAAGAGACGAGGAGATGAAATACCCCAAGTTGCTAAAACTTCCCATTTCCCAGAAGTACAGCATCGATCACATGACCTAAATGGTAGTTATGGCCCTGGGTGCAACAAAGCCCAGCCATGCCAGTGTGATAATATTTTCTGTCTACACTTTTTACAGTAGAGACTGAGAGCTGCTCCTCCAGCACCACTTGTCATTACATCAAAATTGAAAGCTGGCCTTTGTGTGCACTGTGGTGTGTGTGAGTGTGTGCACTGTGGTGTGTGTGAGTGTGTGCATGCTGTGCTCTCCCAGGCTGATGTGATCAGGCGGTACTTTAATCTCCTGTGAGATGGAGGGTAAGCTGATCCTCATGGCCCCCTGGCCCTGAGCAAAGGAGACAAGCTGAGTCCCCCCATCACTCCACAGCAGCCCCTAAATCAACCACTCGCCCCCCCCTCTTTCTGGCCTCCTCATCATCTCCAAGCCCCCTCTAGTTAGGTAAGAACTGGACAAGACTCCCCTCCGCTGCCTTACTAGCTTTAGCAATTCCAACTCCTAACCCACATGACTTATCACCCCTCAGACTCCCCTCACATACACGCTCTCATCCCCAGCTCTCACCAGAAGTCATCCCCAGCTCCAGGGATGGTGTAGATGGGGCCCTGTAGCTCCTGCGGTCCAGGGAAGATGGTGTCATGGTGGATGATGATAGTTTTAATGAGCTCGTTGACGTGGGCCTGGCAAGAGACCTGGTCATGGCCTTCGGGAACAGACATCAGGGTGGGACCGAAACAGATGGCCAGGTTGTAGGGGTCCATCATGTTCTCCTCGCTGTACTGAGACAAGCTGGGCGGAAGGGAAAGCAGAGTCATTTAGAGGGCATTACCTTATCCTTCCCGATATATACAAAACTGACTATGCACACAAACAACCATGACAAGTCATTTATAGCCTACATCACCCCTGTGCTTGTGAATAAACTGTGAATGCATATCTGTGTATGTCGGATTGCACGAGGTCCAACAGTAAACACTACCCAAGCCTGCATCTATACATCACTTCACTGTGGTGATGGAGGCTCTGATGTGTGTGTGTGTGTGTGTGTGTTTCAGTGTGTGAGAAGAAGCAGGAGCATTGGGGTGACTGTAAATCACTTAAGCAAAAGAAGAAGCTCCCCTTCTGTCTCTACATGAGCTGACTGGGACCATTTGGTTTACCCAGGAGTCTCAAATTTCAGGTCTCCCACATCCCATTTCATTTAGTCTTTCACTCCCTTTTGCTACCTCTCTTCACTGAAAGTCTTTATCATGGATTTTAGGGATGGATTGGACAGCACGGATTGTGCGTCTGTGCATGCGTATGTGTCTAAAATCGATCTTTAATGTATATTGAGTTGTATTGTATTGGGTTTTGTGATATTACTTTTGGTGTAAACTACTTACTACGACACAAGCCCTCCTATGGTTCGTATTGCACCCACAACTCTCAAACGAGGAGTTATTTATTTTAATGGCCTCTACTGAAGCTTCTTCAAATTCTTCCATATTGAAAAACGCGTTTTGGTGGAGTTTGTCCTCGTCTTTTTAAAGAGCTTGGGTTTGTGAGACACTGTATGTGATATTGGTCTATACAAATAAACTAGACAGAAATATTCTTTGCACTTTGGACTTTCATTAGGGCCCATACTTGACTTCCCACAAAGGTTAAAGGATGTTTAGATATGGTGTGAGATTTGGTGTGTAACCTCATTCTGGTGTTTATAAAACTATTGAGTGTGTGTGGGATAATGTTAGCGGATCGGAAGAGCACAAGGGTTCTCCTTAACTGCTGAAAGGCAGCTCATCAGGGCCTATTACTTTTATAAATTGTTGAGCAAGTTTCAGGTTTTGTGCTGTTTATGTCAAATTATGCATCACTGTATGTGATCTTGGACACAGGCAGTATCAAAATGGTAGCGCTTCCAGAAACGCCAGCTTTGAAAAGTTTATATCATAGTGGATTTGTGGATACTGGATTCAATGAAGCCATGGTCTTGAGCCGTTTCTTGTAGTGCATTTTATTCTCTTCCCCTTAGACTCTTTTATCTGAACAACTCAAGTGATAGCTCCATTTTTGTGGTTTATGGTGAAACTGTTTTTTATTGTCTGTGGACTTTTGTATACTGAAAGATGTTTTTGTACATTGATCGATACTGGAAGTGGTATCTTACTGTGACCCATATTTGCATTAACTGAAAAGGTCTTGGAGTCAGGCTGTCATCTCTAATTATACAGTACATTTTGTTCTCAGTGGTCGGAGAATAGTTGTAGTCTTTTTCACCCTACACCCTATGACATGCTTACAGTAGAGACTGATGTAGGCTGGGTGCTCAGCTGAGACTATTCAGTGTTCTTTGTATGAGATCATTGTAAAGCAAACCCGATGAAGCCAGAGGCCAAATTGCACGTGTGATTTAATAAATATGAAAATTTGAAGAATATTGACACAAGCCCCTCAGTGAGCGATAATCTACTTTTGTTTAAGTTTATAGCATAGTTTGTTTCCTGAGACTGTGTCACAGTGGTGTCGGTTTAATTCAGTGGTTGTTTCTGAGAACATAGCTTTTGATGTTTTTATGTATGTGCGTGTGTGTGCGTGTGTGTGTGTTCTGCTACTCACTGGTTGAGGAAGGCGAATAGGTATCTCATAATGATGAGGGTTTTGCTCAGCAGAGATTGCAGAACCTTCTTAATGTGGACTGCCCGCTCCTCGAGGCTCTCCATCGCTGGAAATTAACACAGTCATGACACCCAGGAGATTACTCGCACAATCAAGCACATAAATTCACACTCACACAAACAGACAAAAGGACGAGAGACTTACAGACACAGGATATGAGATCATGGAAGACTTCCTTAGGGAAGAGGGCGTGGTCCAGTCCTCTAAAGTAGAGCTTCAGGACGCCCGCAATGGAGTCCATGTCATGGTCATTCTGGTCCCCTGCCAGCGGGTCCTCACCTATATCCGGACAAGAAGACACGGAGAAGAGGGAGGAGGAGGGGTGGGAGAGAAAATATAATAAAGCACTGGACAAACTCAGGCTGTTTAAAATGCTCATGTTTCCTGCTGGATGATAGTCTTACCTCTCTCAAAGGCATTCTTGATGTCATTAACTTCCACCTGAGAGCCTGACACTCTGAAGATGCCCTCATGCTGCAGACCTACACAGACATAAACACATACAGGTGTTAAATTAAAATAAGACCCTTTTATTTTCGGGTTTTTGCATTTTTGTGGTTTCAAGCCAAGAAGTTCTGGTAAAATTCCCAGTTTAATTGTATCCAGAGCCAATCACACTTGACATAACAATGCAACCAATCAGCGCGCAGGAAAAGCTGGTGCTAAACCTATCACTTCACTGGAGAATTTCACTCACCATGGCGACTGATGAAGCGGATGCAGCTCTCGACCATCAGAGGAATGGCTTCACCCGAGTCCTAAAATAGAGAGGGAGAAGAATTACTCCTGACAGAGGAAGACAAGACAGGAGGCCGGCGTGGAAATAAAACACAGCGGACTTCTTGTCAGGAGGATTTCCGCACACACGTCTGCACACGCAACGGTGCACACATTTATGTGCGGGGGAGAGGGTGGGCGCAGTACCCAGCTGTTGCTAGGAGACGGTGCTTTTTCCTTTTCCCTTTGTTTTTTTTTGGGGTCTCCAGAAATCTCTGGGAGGCAAGGCTGTGGAATGCATGTTGGCCCGTATACGTGCCCACTGTTATGTGAATCCCACTCTGGTTTTAATATGTTAAAACCTTGACTATCATATGAAGTGAACAATCAAGTGATTTCTCTGTAAAGTGAGAGCTGATGGCCTAAACACAAGCCACCCACAAGGGGGAGCCACAAACATGAGATTCCCCCAATGGAGCAGTTGCTTTTGATCACTAATGTGTTGTTTCAGATTGTGTGACAGTACACCAACAGACGGTGTGGATTAATCTGTAGATATAGATGTATATATTTGTGTATTGGGTTATATGTGATAACCAAATAACCAAAGTGATGTCAACCTCTAGGTGCCGATACATCCTGTGGGGTGAGGATAGTGTGAGAAAACATGTGGCTTGAGTTAAAAACAAAGCTGCAGTGGCTCTAACTGAGAAGCTGACAGCCACTCCGAAACGAACATACACAGGCACACACACACACTTATGACAGATAATTACCTGCTTCCGTACTGAGGAGTTTCTCCGTCCACTACACAGAGGGAGAGAGGGGAGAGAAAGAAACGGCACTCTGTCATTATGTCTCCGGAGAAAGTCTATTTATAATCAAAACTCTGGTAAGGCTCTATTTGTATACACAGACACATATGCACATGTGTTGAGAATATCTATAAACAGTGACAGAGAAAATAATACCCCTGGTTGCCAAGAAATCAAGCTCAAACGCTGCTATGGTATATATATGTGTGTGTGTGTGTGTGTGTGTGTGTGTGTGTGTGTGTGTGTGTGTGAGCGAGCATATTTCCCTCCTTCACCACACCTACCTGGCAAGGCAACAGTCAGTCTTCTGACCTAAAGGAGGGAGAAACAGGAAGAGACGGGGGAGGAGAGAGAGAGAGACAGTTATAGTAGAAGCAGGACGCATGAGGAAACAGCTTCAGATGGACAGAAACAGGGAAACAAACTTCCCTCTTAAGCTGTACACACACAGTTTAGGAGAGGTTTTCCTGTAAGGTTGTGGAAATGCAGACACGTTCGGCTCCGAGGAACCCCCCCACCCCCACACACTTAAAAACACACAGCTGCATCCACATATGGTCACTGTCACTGTGACCTAGCCTTCCACACACACACAAACACATACACAGCTTGTGATTATTAGATCTATTAAACTCACTCTGCTTCCCTGCATGGGCCCTGATGTGTCCCACTAAACCACTCATCTCTCTGATCTGCTTCCTATTCCGCCTCAGGGCACCAGGCCCTTCCTGAATCCATCTCTCTCCTACTGGGGGGCTCCCAGTACACACACACACACACACACACACACACACACACACACACACACACGCTCACACACGCTCACACACGCTCACACACGCTCACACAGACAGGACACAAGGACAATGCCTAAAAGGTATGAAGGACACCATGACAGTCCCACTCACTCTCTCCCAGAGTCTTCTCGATGAGGTCATGCTTGGCCTCCAGCTTGGTGATCAGGTTCCTGCCTTCCAGAAACTCCTTCAGCTTCTACAACACACAAAAGACACACACACACACACACACACACACACACACACACACACACACACACACACACACACACTGGAGTCACAATGTGTGCAGATCATGCTCATATACAACTGCAGTAATGCCGCACCAATGCTCCTGAGAAATCATCGACGGCCATAACTAGCACTGACCGTGAAGTAAAACTGCTCCGTCTCCTGCTGATTGGCCCGTCGTTTGGCCAGGCTGGGCTTGCTGAGATACGATTCGCTGAAGGTGGACTTGACCGACTCCATGCTGTTGCTGTGGTGGAAGCACTCAGAGACGTCGTAGTCCTCCACCGTCACCATGTCTTGGATGGTGGACAGAGTGGCCTCCATGGTTTTCTTCACCTAAGATAAAGATATAAAACAGAAGCTGTGATGAACACATAACGGGAGATGAACCAGATGAATGAATAATACTAGAAGAAGCAGAAAGAAGTCTGACCTCTTCATTCTCAATCTTGAGCGTGGAGAGGCGGGACTGCAGCTGCTGACACCTCTGGAGCAGCTCGCCTTCCACCGGCTGCTGTGCACACATCATTCCCATCTACACCCACCCAAACACAAACAAACACAGATAAAAGCGAGTCCAGTTAACAATTTGAGATAACAGCATCACAAAAACAACCCGATTCTGTCCTTCCCAGTGCGCAGCCTTAAGCATCAACAAGAGGTATTCATCACTGAAGAAAAGACACGCCTAATAATAATGACTCGAGCACTAGAACCGTACCGTGTCTCCCATGTGGGACTGGAAGTCAAAGCGAGCTGGAGGGCAGAAGACGTTGTTGTAGGTCTCCATCAGTTTCTGTTTGTCCCCGTTGGGCTCCAGACTCTCCGCGGCTCCCTCCAGTGTCTCCAGGCCGGAGTGTTTGGACGTCTCTACGTTCTGTTCTGCTGATAGGTAGGTCCTCAGGGCGCGGTGCAAGCTGGCATGGTAGCCTAGGTCACAGCACTGTCACGCACACATGCACACACAAAAAAATACATAAACACTCATGGCATGGCATGCAAACACTGTTGGTAAAAGAAAGTCAAATGGAGGGAAATCATGTCAGTGGATGCCCCTTACAGTTTTGGCACCTTGTGTTGACCTGCACTTTCAAGTTTCATCAACATATACAGAGTATCAAATATCATACGACACATCCCTCTTGGGATTACTGTTATAAATTCATTGATTGGTTAATTAAATGCTGCAACACAGTGGTATGATTTGTAACCTTTCTATCTGAGACTTTGTGCATGTTAGGTGGATAAATGAACAAACAAAAAGACAAAATATCCATTGTAGCTTTGCTGGGAGAAATGCTCTGTTTTTCAGGACGGATGGGCTCACTGCCCAATACAACCACAATCTGATCTGTTGGACTCTGGAGCAGTTGGGGGTTAACGGCCTTGTTTAAGGATCAAACTGGTCACAAGCCCTCCACACCTTTAAGGCCACCACTGTGTAAGGGTTAGATCAGGTGGATTCATCGCGTGCATTTTGTAAATGGAATTCTGTGTTCATCAGATCATTGGACATGGTTGCTATCTCCTTATTTTCCTTAGCAGTCTGTCCTTATACTCACTGCCACTGTTACTACATGATGGCGTCGTCACACCACTCTGATGTGAGGAGTGTTTGGAAGCAAAGAGACCAAGAAGAGAAAACATGCAGAGAGGGTGACCAGTCTACTGCCTTCATTAGGAGCACTGAAGCTAATGCGAAGAGACTGGTTGAGGGGCTGCCACTGGCTAGAACACAGGGACACTAGGACACACACACACACACAATATGTCTACAAATGTTAGCTGCTCTCACAGAGTAATAGAGTTTTGTGTTTATACTCACGTCAATGATGTCGGAGAGGTCGTGGATGTAATATTTGAAGACACAGCTGTTGGTGGCCTCAAGAGCTAGCAGGTACTCATTCCTGGCTTTGATGGCCTTCAGCCTGTTCTCTGTGTACTTAGCTTGTCTCTAATAGGAGAGAGAGTAGACAGAGAGAGAAAAAGAAAGAGACCGTAAAGCAGAGAAGGAAAGAAATCAGGCAGGAAGGAAAGAAGGAGGGTAATGACAGGTAGAGAGAGGGAAGGAAGGGAGAGGGATAATAGGTGTGAGCCTCAGTATTGATTATGGATTATAAGAAGGTGGAGAACCATGTTGCTGTGACAGGCCCCAGCTGTAGCAGACAAGGTCAGCAATAATCCAGTTGTGCACTCATAAATCATTCACGACACACACACACACACACACACATCATAAGTCAGTGTGATAACAGGTGGAGCAGTCTGAAACAGCTTTCCTTTCTCTACTCGTTGCCCTCCATTTCCCCCTCCTCTGCCCGGTTCGGCCCTGCTCACCTTCTCCTTCATCTTCTCGATTTTTTTGACACTGGAGCGTCGGACGGGTTTCTCGTCGCTCTTGATGCTGGCCAAGGTGTCGGGGGAGCGCGGCGTCTGTCGGTCGTCTTGTCGGCCGGAGCGTCCCATCTGCTTCTCCTCCTGCTTCTCCGCCTCCTTCAGCTTGGACTCGGCATTGATGCTGTCGGTGTTGTACATGTGGTACGTCTTCATCACCTGGGAACAAGGGTTGAGATTTGCGGACAAACATGAGCGTGTGTGCTTCTTCTTACTCTTCTTAGTTTTTGGCTCTTGATCAAAAGTGGGATTACTCCAGTCAGCATAATGAGGAGAGCGGCGCATTGAAGCTCAATACACAAAAAGTTTATTTGGAATGAACCTCCAGCGCTGGCATTCTAAAATATTGCAGCGAATGAGTCACACAACCAGCCTCCTCTACTGTACAACACTACGGTGCTTGGACATGGTGGTATGAGTTTGACATGAAGAGTTAAACACATGAAACGAGTGTGCGTGTGCAGTGTCAGCCTTATTCCAGTGACCACCACCACAGTCATCATTATACTGCTCTTACCCTTCCACAACACTGCAGACAGACACACTGAGTATGCATGTGAGCATGTGCGCGTCACTCAAACCAGATCTATTTCTATCTCTTACTATATACTATAATTACAGCATAAGACCTGTTTTTATGGGCCTGGCTGAGCTGAAGCTATACAGTTGCTTGCTGCTCAGAGCTGTGCTGTGGGAGGAAACTTCACCCACCCACACACACACAGACAGTGAAATGCACTCTTATTGCCTCAGTTATTTTGGCAGTACCACGGACATGTGTAAGCAGACGCTATGATGCCCCTGACAGCGTGAGAAGACCAAAACAACAGACAGTGATGTGATGTCGGAAATATCAACGATCAAATCTGAGGACGTCCACAACAGTGCCTTAGAGAAGCCTGAGTGTACAGAATATATTTAGTGTCATTTTTTAAATCGCTTTATAAAACATACAAAGAGTCTACAGCCGGGCTAGTGGCTTTGAGCTAAAGGCTTTGAGCTAACATGCTGATGTTTAGCAGGTATAATGTTTACTATGATCACAATGAGTCAGTTTAGCGTGTAAGCATGCTAACATTTACTAATTAGCCCTAAACACAAACTACAGCAGAGGCTAAAGGGAATGCCATTAGTTTTGCAGGTATTGGCTCTTAAGCCAAAGTGTTGGACAAATTCTGACCTGATGATGGCGCTAACTGAAAACTTACGAGATCACCAAAGTTGTTACAATCCATCTCGAGGGGACCATGAATGCGTGTACCAAAATTTCATAGCAATCCATCCAATAGAGGATTTTTTACTCAAAAACATAAATGTCAACCTGCTGGTGGCGCTAGAGGAAAAGTCAGGGAATCACCAAAGTCATTGGGCTTTCATCCTCTGTGGACCATGAATGTTTGTACAAAATTTCATGGCAATTCATGCAATTGTTTATTGTTGAGCTATTTCAGTCTGGACAAAAGTGGTGGACAGCCTGAAAAACAGCTATTCCGCGAGCCAAGGGAGGGATAGTGTGGCTGTAAATCCTTAATCCTTGGCTGATTGTAGCCAAGTTGCCTCCTTAATCTCCATGTCATGTTTTTGTGTCGTCTATAAGCTTTTTGTTGCCAGTTTATGTTATATTTATATATTTGTATGATAACCTTTACTTTAATACAGCTCCTTGAAGTAAAATACTTTGCACCTTTGGCTTTGAGGTATGCTGTTAAATAAAGTTAATATGCACTTTTTAAAAGCAGTTTTGACCCTCCCATAACAACAGTGAGGAACAGACTGCTAACCCTGATACTACAAGTGCAAGAGATCCTAACACATTACTATGGATCCACATATTGTGACTGTAAGGTCAGGGGTTTCTCTTACCGTGTAGAGCTCATTAAGAACTTTCATCATGTCCTCTTGCAGCTGTACGCCGACCTCTTTGCTCTGAAGAGACAGAGAGAAAAATACAGATTAATGTGACTAAAGAGCCCTAACCATTCGCTCAGCATCATTACTTGCAGCTTCTACTTTCTGTCCATCCACCTGGTCATCCCTCTGTCAACTGATGACATCCATACCCACTCAGTCACATGGTCAACCAACTGCCCCATCATCAGTCAAGACTAGATTATCTGGCTCAAAGGGAGTGGAGGAGTCGCTAGTCCAGATAAATGAGCAAGTCAGTAATGGACTTGATGGATGTGGATTTAAAGGAGGAAGCTACAGATACTGATCTTTACATGTTGGCAGGGAGGAAAAAAGAGCAAGACAGAGAGGGCAAGATGACAAAAGAGGGAGGACAGGGAGTAATACAGGCACCACCATTCTCCAGACATAACTGCCGGGAGCCACTAGTGACTGATGACTTCACAGCAACCCGCAGACCAGTATACTCTACACACCATGGACCTACACAAACACACGTGCATCCACAGCTCCTCTTACACTTTGCATAAAGGACACCTTTCAAACTGGATTTTAACACTGACGCAAAGAGAGGCATAAACTAGCTACAAAGGAACCACATAGAATTGACTTAACTTGAACGCATACAGGTAACCGAAAGCAGGAGACGAGCATGGGGGGGAAATAAAGGAGACAGAAAAATGCAAAGAAAGTCAACTGGAAAAAAAAAAAAGGTTAAGGAATGCAGAATGAAAGCAAGAACAGATTTCGCCGGCGCATGTTGAGCATCTGTCTTCTCCTGGAAGAGGGCACAGAAGAAAGGTGGGGTGGGGTGTAGTGGGGGGTGCAGAGGTGAGCCGGTAAAAAAAAAAAAAAAAAGTGGAGTGGTGGTAAGTTGTCTCATGAAATAAAAGTGGAGAAATGTGAAGGAAAAGTGAGGGAGAAGAAGCTGTTTACATGCTGACGGAGAGGGAGGTGGGAGGGTTATGGAGAAAAGTGAAACATAAATCATAATTATTCTAATAATAATTATCTATTTGGGGGGATTTACAGAGAGAAGAAAGGTCAGGAACAGAGGGGTGTCTACTGCAGAGGGAGGAAGCGACGGGGGAAGAGATTTAGGGTAGCGCAGCAGGCGAAAGAGGTAACAGGATAATCGAGGATGTTCCGCCCTCGCTCTTTAAAGTGCTGTAGGAGGCTCATATTAGGTGACAACCAGCCAGACTACAGCCAGTCAAAAAGCAATCAGCCATGGCTGAGCCCTCCTATCTATCAACTGTGGGTCTTGACCTTTGGACTTCTCGTCTTGCCTGTGGTCGTCTGTCTGCCGCAGCAAGACCACAACAGAAACTAGTATTCATTAGCTCTGATGTCTGTGGTCCGGGGTGGAAACTGTGTAATACTGTTTGACTCATTAGTGCTTCCTCTCCTTCAGTGACAAGATCTCATACACACTCCACGCTGCGCTAACACTAGCATTCTGCACCACTTTCACCGCTGACTGAGATGAATGTGTTGACTTCTCTAATACGTGCCGTGGTGTTCGTCTCCATGAGTTGTGTGTGTGTGTGTGTGTGTGTGTGTGTGTGTGTGTGTGTCATGGCCCCTGGCACTACTATTCATGCCACTGACTGGAAATGTTATAAATGAACTAATTATCTACTTAATTAGCCATCAGAGCATTCTCTCTGTGTATGTGCGCAGGCTGTTTATGACCGAGACATGATGGAAGCAACCCTCGTGCCAAAGAACAGCCAGTGTAATAAAAATAGAAATCAATGTCCATGACTGAACCAAGAGGGAGAAAAAAAAAGGCAAGAGAAAGTGTGTTGTTTTTTTTTTGTATTGGTGCATCAGACAGGCAGAAAAATGAGGGTGGAGGATTGTGTGTGTGTGTGTGTGTTCTCATCGCCTACGATCAGACTGTAAATGTAGTTCAAAGACAACCTATCGGGTTTTAAATCAGAAGCCTCTGCCATGACATTCCAGACACAGACTGCTTCACTTTGCCTTCCACACACGCACTTATCTTACTACACTTGTGAGGGCTTTCCACTGATTACATTCCTTTCTTACACCCTATGCTTACCTTAATTGAACCTAAACCCAATTCCAAATTTCAACACAGACCGAAGCACTCGTGCTTTGAAGAGGCAACTGGCCACCAAAATGACCCCACCCTGCAGAAATGTTATCGCACTGAAAGTCGTGCGGAACAAGAAAAAAAGGATGCATGTAAATCAAAACATGAAAAGTAAGGTTAGTGGTATAAAAACACACACACACACACACACACACACACACACACTCACTGAATTCCTGTTTGCATCTCAGTGTGATGCGCTGACCCTCTGAGCTTGTGTATTTGCTCTAACATGTACAGTCTGGAGTTTAACTACTGCCTCTCAGGGGAGGACTCAGCCCTGGTATTTGCTCTGCAAGGTCACAGTAAGCTCTGATCTCCAGAGAAATCGCTTCATCCCCTCTCTCTTGTCCTCTCTTGTTGCCCCCGCCTCTCTCTGTCGCTATTCCCTCAGTTCTCTCCTTTTCTGTTCTTCCTCCACATATCCTCTTTCCCACCATCACTCTGCCTCTTCTCTCTTTTTTTTTTTTCCCCCTCAGACTAGCAAGGCAGAGATCAGAGGAGACAAGAATGAAGCTACTGTATGAACCACAGACAACATAAACCCTCCTGGCCTGAGGATCAGCTGACTTGCTGTCAGTCAATAAATCAGCCAAGACAGAAAACAGATGCTGCAGAGACAGATGGACAGGGCAAAAAATATGACATGGATTCAGCACATCAGACTATAGTTGCTACTGTGATATACAAAATCATACATTTTAAACAATAATTTTAGTGGCTACTGGACCCTCAACAGGTACTCAAAAAAAAGCAAACATTAACCAGAATTATGTTGTTTTAAAACATAAAACTTAAATCTCACCTGATGGCTCAGCAGCCATCTACTCTAAAATGTGAATTGAAATCAGTTGCTTAAAGACCTAGCTCGAGGTGTGTTTCATGCCTTTATATTGTATTTATCAACACATGCGTCTCATTAGACTGTCAGGCTCCAAGCAGATTGACCCTGAAGAGCTGGTACCAACACTCTGCACCCCTTCAAAACATCCCTGCATACATGAAAACAAAGACCTTGGAAGAGGTGTGCTCAATAAACCAGTCTTGCTGTGTCCGTGGGTGTGTTACCTTCTTGAAGAGGCGTCCTGAGTCCTCGCTGATCTGTGCAAAACGGGGAATGATGTTGTTGAGGTAGAGGTCGGACAGAGTGGCGTGGTCGCGGCTCTCCCTCTTCACCTGAAGCAGCAGCAGGTTCCAGCAGTTCACTGGGGATAAAATGCTCTGCTCTTTCCTGCACACAGAGAAACAGAGAGATGTATTCAAGGACCTCCAAGTATCTTTTTAGGTAAATGACTAGCATTAAGTCTCTTTCATCTTCTAATTTCCCCCTTTTCATTCTGCTGATGGATGTGCACACACACAGGCCTACTTCATGTAAAATATAGAGACATGCATTCTGTACAAAAACACACTCTTCACGCACCGTTTTCACAAAGATGAGACAAGGCATTGGGATAAAAGACAGGGAGGGAGGGAACAGCCACCCTCTCTCTCTCTCTCTCACACACACACACACACACACACACCCACCACACACACACACACACACACACAGTGTCAGTGAGCCAACCCAAACAGTGGATTCAGCCAGGGTACAAAACCCAGCAGGAAGAGGTAAGACTCCCCGACAAGCACAGCTGTTGCAGAAAGGAATAAGATAAAAAGAGGGAGAGAGAAGTGAAAAAGAGACATAAAGAGGGAGATTTAAAGACTGGGATGACTTCACTAACAGTCTAATAGCTCAATACGGTTTCATTGTCTTTGCTTCAAGTGCCCATAAAGCCGTTACACAAATGCAAGGCTGTCAATGCCCTGCTTACACAACAACACAACCCCTTTCAGAGTGTGTGTACACAATATGTGTCACTGTGTGTGTGTGTGTGTGTGTGTGTGTGTGTGCACAGTGCGTGTTATGGATGATCCATGGATGATCTAGTGGGCAAAATGGATTATGAGTGAGTGTAACTGGATGAAAGAAGGCCTTTGTGTCATTAAAAGCAGCTTTAACTGGATAGAGACAGCAAAGAGCTGCAAGGCATTTACATCACACACACACACACACACACACACACACACACACACACACACACACACACACACACACACACACACACACACAGATGGGGGTCAGGAAAAGTAGAGCAGTGACCCAAGCATACACAAGGTCAGACAGACAGAGAAAGTCTTTGACTGAGGGGTATAGAGTGGGGGTGGTGTCCATGTGGAGGTGCGTGTGTGTGTGTGTGTGGGGAAAGTAGGGTCTGATGAGATGAGTCATAGACAGTGATGTGATATGCTGGTACAGGCTGTCACTGGTCAGATGGTCAGATGACTAACTGAGTGTAATGACAATAATGATTTCAAGGAAAAGAAAGAATGCTAGGTACATACATACATATTACGGAGCCCAAACACTGAAACTCTCCATGTGTCGTATGCTAAATATGAGCAATGGTCATGTGGACACACGTGAGTTTGTATCACCTTCTGCTCCAATTTCTCTCTGCTGTCTGTTTCCGGTGCATCTGTCTTCACTGGTTGCACAACATTTTTCTCTACCGAAACAGAGCCGCAGTTCCTCTATTTGCTCAAGCAGCCAGCCTCTCCGCCTCCGCGTGACATGTCACCCACCAGTGATCACCATGGTAATGGCACTGCAGCACTGGGTTGAAATATCACCTATCTCTCTCTGACCCTCAGCTATCACAAGGTAAACAGTGAAATGTCACCGGCCCTCCAAAGGTCACATGGTGCACGCTGGGAACACAGTCAGTCCTCAGGTCAGGTGCTGCCAGTGACTCACGGTGGAGGGAAAAATGCTAAATGGTCATTTACATTCAGGATCAAAACGCATAGCATTAAAGAGGGCATCACTGCTGGCAGTTTTGTGTAACTGACCCAAACTGAACAGTTTCAACTGAACTAAAGATTAGGTCCAACTGCTCTGTCGAGGCAACAGGCTGCTGATACACAAGACTTTTATAATTTGATTGACACAAGGACACATGAAGAAAAGGTCTGACTGCACAATGTACAATTACAACAACAAAAAGCTGGGATAATATTGATATTTATGATATTTTTTTTCCTAGTTTGCTTAAATATTGTAGAAAAATAATCATAATTCTGATAAGAACTGCTTTAAAATGATGAGATTATCAGTATTGATTGGGTTGGGTATCAACAAGATTTTATCAAGCCCAATTCTGGTTCTTATCGCTTCTTGGTTCCAATTCCTCAGTATTTTAATAATAAAAGAAACCAAAGTATGTCGAAAGTGTAGTGAAGTTTAGGTTCATCAAGTCTTCCCTCTGGTCTACCACATAGCAAACAATACAAGTGTGTTGACACACGTGAAAAACAGAATAGACTAAACTTTCCTAATGAATCCCCAGTTCTAATAAATTTGGCACCATTAACAATCTAAATAGAGAGGGAGAGCAGAAAAAAAGGTAATTAACAGATTTACACAAATACAGCTGCAAAACAGCAATGTTCAGTCTACGTGTGGTCATACGACCATGTGATCTTTAGCATCAGATCCCAAAAACCACATTGAATTAATATGTCACTGTAGCCATGGGTTGTATTATGGGCTGCAGCTTATTAACAGTGAAATTAGCCTAATATTTCGCATAAGGATAGGCTTTGAATCAGTGTGCAACTTGTGAGGGCTTCTCCATGTGACCAATCAGCCTGTCAGCCTCAGGGTACACACACACACACACACACACACACAATACGGTTAAACCATGTAACCCCCCACCACTGCTGTACTCAGTCTGCCAAATAGCAGGAATACCAGGGGTCTCCACGGGATCAACACACACACACACACACACACATACAACCCTCACACCCCACACTGCTTGGAGCACCATCAACGCCTGGCTGTATGGAGAAACTGCCACACACACACACACACACACACCTACATTCAGACACACAAAAATACACACACACAACCGGAAAATAGCTGAAATTCCAGCGTGGCACCCGGACTGAGCAGCAGCAGATGCAGGGAGACTGTTACACAGATGTTGGATGAAGAGAAAAGCAAAAAGAGAGTAGGAGGAGAGCAGAAAGAGAACTGAAAAGTAAAGACTGTCAGTCAGTGAATTGTATTTTTTATTGCCTTATGACATCTTGATAGACGTGGGCCAACCTGCTGGAGCAGCTGCAGTAGACCTGCTCAAATACATGTTTTAGTCTCTGTCCTTTGCCCTCCCCTTTCCTCTGCTCTCCTTCCCTCCCCCACGTTGCAACGCAACGCAGGGAAACACACTCTGCAACCGTCTCAGTATTGATCTAAGCTGCAGGGTGTGTGTGTGTGTGTGTGTGTGTGTGTGTGTGTGTGTGTGTGAGAGAGTGAGAGTGAGAGTGAGAGAGAGAAAGAGAGCGTGAATGTGGGTTTGCCCCCAGCAGAGAGATGAATGTTTCTGGAAAAAGTGCACGATGCATCAGAAAAGAGAACAACAGCGCAGGGGGGAAAAAAAGAGGAAGGTGGCAGTAGAGGGAAGGTCATGGTTAAGAGAGAGAAAGAAGACAAGCAGAAGAGGAAAGAGTCCTTTTCAACAGTTTTGTCAGTTTTGGAAGATCCAGTCAGTCAAAAAGTCGGCTAGTGTTTCCGCTAGAGAAAAAGCGCTACCAAAAACACAGATAATACTGCTGAAGTCAAATCTTTGATAAATAACTTTGATAAATATCAAAGATTCTCCTAATTGTTGTCTTAGAAACATAATTAATTCTCGTAGCAATTCATTTTAGGAACAAGCAGTTAAACAAATGCTACACCTATGTAACCTTAACGAAATGATACATTAGGATCCTAAGATAAGGGATGCTGCTGCTGCACAATTATTGATTTCTGATTTTGTTCATGGGTGGATGAGTTCACATCAAGAGTAGTATTTTACATGAGTAAACATCTTATTAATCAGAATGATAAGCTTATTTATTGGCATGTAGATATGACAAGGAGTAAAAATACACGTAATAAATTGGGCATTTTGGGCCTAATAAAATGCTTATATTTATCTATTTATACAAGAATAGCTTTAGTGACAAACAACCCAAAGTTGGACCCTAACACTATGGGGGCTTTCCATTTAGCTGTGTCTCCTCGTATCATCACCTGCATCTGTTCCTTGCATCGTGGCTCTTGGATGGAAGGATGAGGAATGAAATCTACTGAAGTGGTCATCTTCGTTCAATCCAACACCACCATTTTGAAGAGTAAGCAATTACTGATGACGCACAGCTGTACCACAAATCATGACACACTTGCTGTAGCTACTCGTGTCCCCATGGGTTGTTTGAAAAAAATACACAGTATTGCAGTAATGATGTATTAATGATACTGCAGTAATGATCACAGAGCCCTACAGCCCTTTCAGATCAGCAGCATTGATCAATCATTAAACACATCTCCATCGAAAGGGTGTTGCCAACCAGTTTAACACGTCACATCTGTGTTTTCCTGCTCAAAGCTCCTCTGCAAGCTGCCTCGCTGCTCGTTCTTCCAAGATGCATTTAAGGAATGAAAACTGCCTCAATGCTGGCAGATCACAGTCAATTTCCAAGTCCCAGGCTAAAAGACGGAGGAGCGAGGACGCAAGGAGGCACAATTAGCTAAATTGAAAGCACCCTCTGCCTCCATTCATCTGTGGTAGCTCCACAGATGAATGGAGGCTCCTCTCCAGATTTGTGTGTGTGTGTGTGTGTGTGTGTGGTTTATGATTAGATAAAAGTTCAGTGAATCCTTCCCCACAGGGAAACAGACCGCAAGAGAGAGAGAGGGAGAGAGAGAGGAAGGTAAGACACACAGCAAGACACTGCAAAATAGTCAGAGCACAAAATTACCACCTGGCCATGTTACACACACACACACACACACACACACACACACACACACACACAGGACCTCACATATAACAGAAATGAGCATCCTAATGAAATGTATAAGCGATAAATCACTGGGTGTTTCTTTAGATATAAGTATATCTACATATATAGATATATGTAAGTCAGTATTTTACAGACTGCCACAGGTCAGTATGACCTCTCTCACCAGGCCTCTTTGCCATCCTTCTGTTTCATTTTTTTTTTTTTTGCTTATCTCTACTTCTCTTTTCTCAGGAAGTCACTCACTAATTTTGAAAGCACTCCACACTGTTTAGAGGGCTTTTTTTATCTTTTCATCTAACTTGGAATATCCAAAAGGGAAGAAGATTAGCTGTCGAAGGCACTTTAACTAAACAAATAAAATCATACGCAACATCATAACAACCTGCTGCCCAGTGTGGCGGTGCTTTGTGTGTGTGAGCGGCCGTGAGTGTCCCATACTTGAGTAGATGGTCCTTGGTACTGCGTGTCTTGGTGAGGAACCTCTCGGCCAGCTTCTCAAGGTTGCGGCTGTAGTCCACCTCAATCTCTGCCTTCTTTCTGAAGAAGTCCTGCAGGTCCTGCAGCAGCTGCACCCTCAGCTCACACTGCTGGTCCAGACACTTGAGCTGCTCCACCAGCTGGGCACGGATCTCTGCCGGGGTGAAGGGAAGGGTAGGGAGAGACAAATGAGTTTAACCTCTTTGTTAACTGTATTCTGCCAACCACAATCCAGGTGTATTCAACACATTGAAGCCTAGACAGGATGTTTGTTAGCCTGCACTTCTAAAATCAAAAGACCTCTTTTCTCTAAAACATCTGAACTGCATGCAATTATCCACACAACCGGGAAGTGAGCTGCATACATTACTGTTGACAGTGCAGCGCTATCATTAAGATGCGTGCCACAACAATGTGTAAGATGTTAAAGTCTAAAGCGGTTTCCTCTTTACAGCTGATGTGGATGGAGCCCAGCTCCAGTGAAACACCTGGCAGAGCTCTGACACATCAGCCTGGAGTCTTGGCTGAAATCCACTCCCCTCCCACTAGTCCGTTAAGCGTAGACTGCTGTGCATGTGCGTACATCATCATATTCATGTGCATGTGTGCATGTGCGATCAGATATCCTCTTCTACACACAGAGATCTCCAGAGGCAGTCATTTATCCCAGCTTATCACTTTTCATTTTCCTCCCGCCTCCTTCCCCTCTCCCTCCTCCATGCTGCTCTCCAGTCTGGCCTCAAATTAATAGAGTGCACTCAGTGCAGACACACTCAGTAACCATATTCAATCACTGGCTACAAAAAAGTCCTCTGGAGAGTCCTGCCCACTGCAGTAATAGACTGGTACACACAAAGCGTCCACAGCAACACGTCCACAGATATATACACCCAAGGACACACACACACACACACACACACACACACACACACACGATGGTGATAAGCTGGATCAGTGCTGACAGCTGACAGATTAATGCTATGCTCTCATAGCTGCCTGCCAATGCTGAGTAGGCTGCGCATGCATCCTTTTAAAGAGTTAACAAACAACACACACACACTTCTCCAATTGCTAGCCTGTACAGCTACATCATGGCTAGTCTACCGCAGCTGTCCTACCTTTACAACGCTGGCTGAAGAGAAAGCAGACATATTTGGCCTCCATCCTGGCTTCAGTATAGTGCACTATAGACTGCCCTCACATACACACCAATTCAGAACACACACACACACTCGCAGGCAGGCAGACAGTCAGCCGTCCGTCCGGGCCGATAGCGACTGTTGATGCTGCCTTTGTGTTTAACAGCTGAGAGTGCAGTTTCTCATTACCACAAAGAGAAGTGGGATATCTAAATGTGTCTATGACCACCCTGCTCCTCCCCTGTCTGCCACTTCTCCCTCCCTTTCTCGTAAACACAGGCATAAACATTGTGCCACTAGCCAGCGGCGGTGTCTACTCACAGTCGCTCTTTACTGATTAAAAGGCCAGAGCGGAGGAGTTTTGTGGCGTTATGACACCACGGCGCAAACACTCACATACACAACAAATAAATGTATACACACAGCGTGTGTCTGTGCTAATGACCTGGTGTGAATATTTGCTGTGACAACATGTGTTACTGACTCGTGGTCTGTGCATGTGTGTGTTTGCGTGCAATTTCCTCATCGCACAGCGCTGTCAGTGATGGGGAATGAGTCACTGTCCTGCCTCTGAAGGCTGCGACACAAATCCTTGAGATGGCGGCCTTGTAATTAGCCGACCCAGCACAACAACACACACCACGCGCACAAACACCTCGACTGCAAAACAAGTGCTCGCATCCATAAGGAGCGCAAGAAGGTGAAAGAAAGCATAAGGTAATCCGCTGAGAGGCAGCTTGAGGAGTGGAGGATATGCAGAGAGAAAAGGCGACATCAGTCCCAGGTGACCCCAATGTTTAGAAAGCAGGTTTAATGGGGGTAAGATTAATTTAATAGGGAGACCATGCCCTGTGCCCCGAAATCCCTCTCGGGCCCCTAACAGTCAGTAAGTGATTCTGACAGCACGCTCCATTTACAAAATATATGGCTGTGTGACTCAACCAAAGCTAACCCTGAGCCCTCCACACTATACCTTGTTGATACTGGCTGCTAACTGAATTTCCCTGAGAGATTTAAAAAAAAAAAGTCTTTATCCATCTAGACACTGTTATCGCCAACAGAAGAGGAGTGTTAGCTGAGAGACGGGAAGCTTGGTACTGTACAGCAAAGAGGAGAAGATGCCGTCAGAAAAGATCGATGCAGGTCTTCCTTTTGGTCTCATCCCTCTCTAACGGTCATCATCCCCTTGAGCCAGTAAGCAGTGGGATGTGAACTGGAATGTGATGCCTCCACCCCCTCCAAACAGCCCCGTCACATTTTCCAGGCAGATGAGAGCAGGTCTTGCAATCGGGCTCTGGGATTCTACTTTACTGATGCTCTCCTTTAATTTTTTTTCCTTCCTTCCTCCCTCCTCCTTCGTCTGTAGTGCTGAGGGCTGTCTGGCTCTGTCTGCACGAGCCTTGTCCATACACTTTTCACTTTGCTCACCAGCAACACCACGACCAAACACAACACGACTCGGCAGAAGGAGATGGCTGCCAACCTTCGAAGCAGTTTAACAACCTGTCTACATACTGTACTTGTCGAAGGTATCTAGTGATGTCACACAGTACACCAAAATCACTATGGTCCTTTCCTCCTGGGTGGCAAACCATAACAGTCAACATCTGCCATCATTCACATGGAAAGAAACTGATCAAGCTGAGAAATCCTGCTTTAAGATTAGACGAGGCATGTATGCCCATTCAGGATTTGTTTGGTGTAACGTTACCTCCCCGGTGTAGCTATATATAGCTACGTACACTTTACGAAAGTCCATTTTCTTTTCTTTCTCAAGATCTTTGTTTGTTTACCTCCTGTTATCGCAACTCTACACAGTCATGAGAGCCACCTGTTGGTTTGTTTTGGCCCTCAGTGTAGGTGAGGGGGTGGCATCATGTGATTAAGTGTGTGAATGTATGTAAATCTGAGGGAGTCCACTGTCTTTGGAAGGCGAAAAGAGAGAGAGATGATGGATGGAGACAGCGTAACCACACTGGAATGACATTACCACCATGGTCCATGCCCGCTGTTAATTTTGCTGTGGGCTGAGGCTGAAGGCAGGGTTGGACATGTTGCTGCATACAAATGTGCGGACGGATTCTCAGAAGGAAAAAAATATGCTGCCAAAAGGCAACCCAAGCAGTCACATAATACTCGAGTCCCCTTTTGGCAAGCCCAGTGTGGAGCATGAAAGTCATGTTTCTCCTGCAACATCACCTTTTGTAGCTGAAGTTAAGTTTTTGCAGCAAACACACCACCGGCCTTAGTCTGTTTAGTTGACAGAAGTGATGGGTGCCCTGGATGCTGTTCTGAGCTGGCCTAGTTACCGGAGCCACACATACTTCTGCGAGCACCCATTATACCTGAAAACACCCTGGGCTATGGGCACAACACACACACACACTCTGTCAGCGATGTGACACTGTGGGTCCAAGCTGTCACTCTGAGCTGTTTTGACGGCAGCTATTCAGCCTGCTCTTGGAAACCCCGCCCCAGATCTGTCCTCCTCTATTACTGGGCTGGTTTGGAGAGACACACACACATGCATGCATGCACCACACTTACACACACGTGGCAACTGTTTACAAGTAGACGTGATGGGTGTTCGAGACAAGGCTTGAACTGGCTGCAGAGGGAAGGCGAGGGAGGGTACAAATAACAAACCGACACATATGACAGGTTGGTTCATTGCGACCTGAGTCTTATTTTTCGTAAAGTTTTTGACCATGATACCTGTTGCTAAATATAACACAGTACTCGCCAAGTTAATTGCAGAGATTACAGATGCACAGATCCAACTTTTTCTCTCCCGATACGGATTCCGACATTGAGCGCTAAAGCAATACCAGTGCTCGCTTTTCCCCAAATTAAAAATCTGTATACCTCACTGCGTCAAACTCATTGGATTCATTTCAAGTCAGGTAACGTGAGGCCAAGGATTGCTGTGGCAGCGGCCCTCTATGACTGAATGAATGTAACTGATGGCTGAAATATTGAATTTTTTATGACATTGATGAAGAAACTGTATTAAATCAGTCACGTCATGTCCGATACTCGATCCACTTAATCGGGTCCGATACCATTTGGAATATCAGATCGATGCATACTTTACGTAGAGTGGGGGGATGTGGCAACCCCACTAAAAAGACGTTGAATGGGTCAACGGCCAGGGTTAGACAACCTTATTTGGAAGAGAAAACTAAGGAAAAAGATAAAATTATTACCCAAACTGTCCACTTTCAGACCGTCTTCCTAGTTCAACTTTGAGCACACAGCTTTTCTGTGCTTAAAAGGGATTATTAGTGACATTTCTGGTGCGCTCACTTCCAGTTTTACCTCCAAATAAAGTGGCTTAGATAATCTGGCTTAACTTGTTGGTGTGTTTACACCCTGTCTGTTCGTCAGATGCAGACTTTGTTGTAGCGATGCTGCCGTGTTCCCAGATCTCAGCAATTATTTTGGTGAGTCCAGTGTTGTCATACTCGATAGAAACGATGGTCAAAACCAGGGATATGACACCCAAGTTGTATAAATCGGAATTATCCTCTAAACGCAAGCCTCTCTGCCAGCATTGGGGTTGAGTGCTCACAACCTGTGCCAGGTAATCTGCCAACACAGCGGGAACACAAGAACACACGCACTCAACAGTTAACTAAGAAATCCAAGACATCCAACCTGGAGATCTAGCTATCGGCGAAGTTGAATATTACCCGTTCTGTTTGTGTTTGTGCGTGTGCGTGTGAGCACGCAAACACACTGTGTTTATGCAGTAAGGCCTGGTCTTTGTTGCTCCAGGGGCTGATACTGCAGTACAGAGCGGTGGAGAAGAGGGGGGGGGAGCAGAAGGGGATGGTAATGGTTTTGAGTTGTACCACTGTGAGCTCATACTATTGTCCTCAGAAGAATGAAAGAAGCAGAAAGAAAAGGAGAAAGAACAGAAAGCAGTGTAAAGGGAGAGTGTGTGTGTGTGTGTGTGTGGGGGGGGGCACTGCGTCACAGTGAATAATATGTCCATTCATCCCTGTAGACACAGGAAGAGAGGACAGAGAGACAGGAAGTCAGTCGGACCAGTTCATTGCCAGTAGGGCGCACACGGGAGGGGGGTCATACTAAAACAACCACAGGAAGCGTGTGTGTAAAGATGGAGTGCAGCAGGATGGAGGGGTGGACTGAGGTGTGTGTGAGTGTGTGTGTGTGTGTGTGTGTGTGTGTGTGTGTGTGTGTGTGTGTGTGTGTGTGTGTGGATGGTGGGGCTATGGGATGTGATTTTTAGCCAGTTGAATGAGTTGGTAGTCTGAAAGCCTCGGGTTGCAGGTAGTATTTCCTAATAAGATTCTTCAGCAGGGTGGAATCTATTAGTTCCAGACATGCCTGCCTAATACAGCTTCACTGTACATGCACACAAACACGCGCGCACACACACACACACACGCACGAGTGAGTGAGGAGGGGAGTAGAGGAAAAGATAGAATTACAGTACAGTAAGTGTTGGAGGGAAAACTATTGCAGGAATGGAAAGATTCCAGTCAATGTCTTTTCCTTGGGTCTGGACTTTCCTCTGAAAACAAACACACACACACACACACACACACACACAAACACACACACTAAACTTATATAGGCATTTCCTCGCTCACCCAGAGCTTGAAACCTTTAGGAAAAGCGATGTCGTCTTAAGGAGGCAAGTTAACGAGCTTAGTGACTTTTAGACATGGAAAACCCTGCTGAAGCCAAACCACAGCAGACCTGCTCTGTGTGGCTAGAGGAGAGGAGGAAGACAGACAGACAGGCAGACAGACAGGCAGAGAGACAGAGACTACCTTGTGCTGTGTTTGAGCATAAATAAGTAAAGAACAGGAGATTTCAGAGGGTAAAATTTATTGGTGTCTCTTTGGTACTATATAAATTTCACTTCTGGCCCAACTTCATATTGCAGAACCAAGAACAGAAGGATGCTTTCAGCCAGGCAAGGAAGCAAGCCCCTGACCTCTCTGCTTTCAGCTTTCACACACACACACACACACACACACACACACACACACACACACACAAACAAACAAACACTCGGCATGCACCAGTTAAACCACTGATGACCCAGGAAATACAAAACTGGATTATGAAAGTAGGGCTCACTGACATAAAAGGCCACAATTTTGGCTTTCCGGAAATATTTCCCATCATCATTTGTAAACTTAAACTTATCTTATTAACAATGAATGAGCAAAGTTTGAAGAATAAGTAGCAGGCCTCCTTAAAGGGATAGTTTTTTTGGGGGGAAACGCACTAACTTTCTTGCAGCAAGTTAGACGAGATGAGTGATATCACTCTCGTGTTGTCCGAAACAGCTTGCCTGGCTATGTCCAAACCAGGAAACAAAATTCGTCTACCAGCACCTCTAAAGCTGACTGATTAACACTTTATATCTCTTTTTGTTTAACTCTCCGCTATGATAGATATGAGGACTGGTATCAAGCTTCTCAGCTAACTCTAACTAGACCCAGATATACTAAATAAGGAGATTGGACATCCAATGAGAGATGTTTCAACTATGACAAGTGACTGAACGCTAAAACAGATAATACAAATGTAAAATAATTAACTGCAGTATCTGTCACAATAAAATACCATAATATCGTTTCTGAGTGACTTTTTTGACGTTTTTTAGGGAGGCAAACAGGCATTTGAGAGGTAAATATTATATCTATTGTGCTAGATTATTATGGTGTTGTTTTTCCCCATTGATCAATGATAACAGGGGCCTGTTGATATACCTCACCTCCCACCTAAATAGCGGTTGTGTGGAAATTAAACCATTACTTGTTACTTCCATGTTGCGGCCTCCATGGTGGATGTGAGGGAGTAGGGAGGAGGAGGAGGCTCGGTGAGAGGAGAGAGACAAGGAGGTTATTGTGGGGGGTGGCTCTCAGCAGGGGTAAATTCCTCTGCACTGCTCCTCAGATCAGGAAGTCAATAACCCTTTACTAGCGAGCGAGATGCTTCATCTCCGGCTGGAGGAACGCAGCAACAGGAAGGAGCGAGGACTCCCATGGAAGATGAGCGGTGTGTGTTAATACATCTGTGGCCCACAATCTGAGCCATGTGGGCTCTCGTCAGGGTTCCTTGCACTCCGTGAGCTGGGAGCACAGGTCAGGGGTCAGGGGTCGCAAAGCTACTGGAGGGGGGTCAGTCTCCCACGTCAACCAACTGGTAGAAAACACCTACAACAATACAACTATCAGTTTCAGCTCAGACTAATGTTAGAGAAGTTTGAACTAATCCTGCTGCACCAAATAGTCGTCTCTTTTGACATTAATATTTCCAGGAGTATATTCTACATCTACTTATCATACTGTAACCCCTCCTGACACCAGCAGCCCTTTCCAGTCATCACATGCTCTGATTCCTCTCCAGTGGTGGCAGAGGGGATGCAGGGTTGGAGATTGGGGGGGCTGGGGTCTCTATGCATAATAAAAAAGGCTTCTTATCAAAAGTTAACTAGCTCCTCACCCATTTACAGCCCGCTGTCTGCTCTACTAACCCAGTCTGGAAAAGGCGCTGACAGAGTGCGTGTGTTGGGGGAGGGGGTACGTCTCACACAGACGCAGGGACTGAGGATGGATGACCGGACTTCAAATGAGACTGGGGTTGCAACCAATAATTATTTTCATATTAATCAGCAACTATTTTGATAATCAAAAATGCCAAACATTCCCTGTTTCCAGCTCCTCAATTTTAAGAACTTGCTGCTGCTCTTCTTCGTGTTACTGAAAATCTTTGGGTTTTGAACTGTTGGTCGGAAAAAACAAGCAACTTGAAGACATCACACCTTGGGCTTTAAGAACCTGCGATGGGCATTTTCATAATTTTCTGACATTTTATAGATCTAAATGAATTATTGATTTATCGAGAAAGACACTGGCAGATTAGTGAAAATAACTGTTCGTTTCTTTTTTTCTTCTTTTCTTTTGCAATGCAGCCAGTTGAACCTACTAAGAAAAAACTAATTTCCAGAGCCAAGGTGATCTCTTCAAACAGCTTGTTGTGTCCGAGAAACAGTGAATTTGCAACGCTATAACAGAGCAAAAAAACCCTCACATTTGAGAAGTTGGAACCTGTGAATGTTTTGCATTTTTGCTTGACAACTTACTCAATAATTCACAATTAATCAAATATCAAAACTGCTGTTGATTCAATTTCAACTGATCAATTAATTGTCGGATTGTTTCGGCACTAAATTAAGTCATACACTATTTTACGATTCATCAGTTCACATGATTTGAGACAGGCCTCCAGGCTAATTTGTGTGTGCGTGTGCGTAGTTCATCCTCACTATCCACCTGGTGTCACCTCTATTTCCTGTCTCTACCGGACACAGCCATCTGGGCCTCAGTCTGTTCCAACAGCCTTCATCTCTGTCTCCCTCTCTCTCCCCATCTCACTCGCTCTCTCAGTCACACACACACACACACACACACACACACACACACACACACACACACACTTCACCGTAGGGATGCAAACCATGAAAGTGTAGTAGTCTACACCATCTGTCTGAGGAGGTATGGATAGGTATCAAACAAAAAAACGCACACACATATTATACCATCCTGGGCCAGCAGGAGAGACAATATTAAGCTGAGACGTCCCACTGATTGTGTGAGTGTGTGTGCGTGTGTGTGGCGGGCACTCTTTCCAGTGTTTCCAAATGACCAGTGCATGAACACCGCCCTTAATCAGCTTAGCAGCCAGTCAGGAGATTTGACTAATCCATGGGACGGAGCCCGCTGAGTGTGTGTCTGTCTGCGCGAGTGGTCTGTCTGACAGCGTGTGTAGTAATCAACCTCGACAATCTTGGATCGCACTCTCTGAGAGTATTGAGCAAAAATCATCCAAGACATGGGACTGCTTTCAAATAGCCATGCAGACACACCAGATTGGGTAAAGGTTCCTTCTTCCCGTCTTTAACAGCAGGTTAACACTTGTCATAATTCCTGTGAATGAGTGACTGTGTGTAATGACTCCCTACTTCTACATTAAACAGTCATCCCTTCTTATTCTTTCTTTCTCTCCTCTGTCAGAGGAGTCCGGTGAGGTAGCACCAGCGATTCTCATGGGGACCCTGGCGGCTTTGTGTGCATGTGCACATGCATTGAAAAGCCCCCCCTGAGGGACGCATGAGCGCTTTGAAGCCTAACGCAGTGTGTAATAGCCTCCCTCTGTCATTTAATAGTTGTGCATGACAGCCTCTGTCACACAGCAAACTGTACAGACACATACACACACACATAAACCCCAGTGGGGAAAAAGATGCATGATACTAAACTAAATGTACTTGTATGCATATCCTTACGCAGCAAACTCTTATCACTGCATTCCAAAAGACATCAGTGGCATGCCGAAAAAGATGGTAGAGATGGAGATAGAGGAAATAGTGGGAGTTGAGAGGAGAGGGCGGGCAGCGGCACCACGAGTTAAAGGCTGTATCTGCCGATGACTGCCGATCCTTATCTCACTGCCAGTGGAAGGCAGCGAGGCTGGGGGAGAAGAGCAGGGGAACATGTTCCATCAGACAAAAACGGAGACCAAGAACAGCAGTCGAACATGAGATACTATCACCGCATCCACCTTCAGGTCACATCATCGCCGTCTCCAGCTACAGCTACAACCTTTTTCCCCTAAACAGAGGAGGGGAGGGCCGGGGAGAGATATAGTGATGCAGTGGGAGGAGTGCCAGGTGCATGCAGATGTAGCCATCTTTAATATACAGTCCGTGTGTGTGCACGAGTGTGCACCTTTTTGATCCTGACTTTATTTTTCTGATTCATCAACATCTGCTGCCACCATGGGCCTGTGGGAGGTTAAGGATAATTGTAGAATAGTTGCATTACTGCTGAAACAATTAGGTGATTAATCGATTAGTTAATCAAAAGGAAAAGTAATCAACAACAATTTTGATGATTGTTTGCTTTTATATAGGAAAAAAATGACAAACTTCTGTTGGTTGGTCTGTTTTATATCATTGCAAATTGACTGTTTCTCAGACAAAACAAACAATATGAAGACTTCAACTTCAGCTCTGGGAAATTGTGATGACATTTTTTACTATTATCTAATATTTAATAGACTAAACAATTAATTGATTGAACTAAAAAAACAAAAATTGTGAGATTAATGGATAAGGAAAATAATCATTGGTTTCAGCTCTAAACTGTGTCACTAAAAACACTTATAGAACACACCTATACACACTAATCTGTGAGAACGTGCCTATATGTGCAAAGAAAGTTGTACAATAAAGCTATGAAAGCTAAGGTTACATGGAGGTAAAAGCTGTAGATCATAATCCGAGAACAGTGTGTGAGTCAGAGAGGAACAGTGCTTGGCTCTCATCCCTTAACCACTTAAGGCCAAAAAGCTGAATCAGGATCAGCCTATGCAGTAACTGCAACCCCCCCACCCCCCTTTTCTGCATCCATTTCATCCTTCTCCCCAACCCGCTGATCCAGAGATATAACTCATTCCCACGCCTGCTAATGTGTGTATGCGTGCATGTACGTGTGTGCTGGCACACCACGGAGAAGTGGCCTTGCTGCGTAATGACTCCTGCAGAGACACAGCTCAGAGAGGCGGGTTTGCCAGCGGTGACAGGCTGGCCAATGAAATATGGCCACCATTTCAACCAGGCGGCAGTCTGTCACAACAACCCTTGCAGATACCAGGCGTGGGTACGTGACGAACAACTACGATGTGCATGTGAGAAGATGACGACCCCACCCTACCTGCCCCCCCGCCCCATGGAGAATGTAGCACTGCGGTATATACTACCACTGAGAAACGGGGGGCTTATAGAGCCATGAGTATGATTTCAGCGCGACTATGCAGTTTACTCATTGACGTTTTTTTCCCCCACAATGATCACATTCAGCTAGTTAAATTCTTCCTCACTTGCCTTCCCACCTGCTCACAGGCATTTGTCTGAGTGCTGCAGAGACATGGGGGGATAGAGAGAGAGAAAGTGGGCCAAGCTGCGTGAAGAGGCTCCCAGGGAGGAGGACAACTCAACACCTCAGCACAACAAAACCACCGCAACAGAATTTTGTTGTGCAGCACAAGGGACTCAGCTGAGGAAAAGACTCATTTTTTCCTCCTCTCATTCTGTTTCTCTGCAGCATTGTTTGGTCTTTAGCGGTTTTACATTTCGTTTCTCGCATAATAACAAAACAACTCCGCTCTCTTAGGGTAGACCAACAAGAGCAGCAAGTAAAGAGGAACAAGGTTTTTCTTGCTATCACTCTTTTCTGTCAGGTAGTGCCTTTTAAAGTGTAACTCCACCCTCAAATTCAGCTAGAACCCTCTCTCCCAGCAAATTTTAAAAATATGAGGGAACAACGACTGTAGGGGGAGTGTCCTCGTGGCTGCATAGTGTGTGGGTCAGGAGACACGGGGGAGACTGACTGACACTGATTAGAGTCTTTTTTTAATATGAATTTCATGACGTAGACGGGTCCCAACCGGTTGACTCTATGTCAGCACTGCCCTCACAGGTTCAGGGCTGATTTAAAACAGCAGACAAAGTGTTTAGCCATTTTCTACCCATGAAATGCTGATTATTATAAATTTGGTAAGAAATGTCAATATCAACACCAGCATTGACGGGTTTCATCACAGTACAGTCATATCATTTAGTTTACAGCTCAAAAAACATGTTTAAGTGTGCAGCACCTCTTTAAACACCAAGCATCAGTGTAAAAGGGTTGTCAAGATCAGGGTCAGTTTCTTGGTGGAAGAAGAGCAAGGTGGTCAAAAACCAAAACTGACCATACCATGTCCATACCCAACAGAATGGAAAGAAAATCCTAGGAAAACTGTCTCACTTACAGTATTTCATTTCCAAATTGGACTATTCTTTCAATTTGATGAATGTAATGTCTTTATGAGTAGTTTCTTTTACAAACAATAAGAAATGATAAATAAAAGGTTCAGCTCATGGGTAATTTAATACCGCAGGCTACTGTTTCAGTCATATTCTTTCATTTCGAAAAAACCAAGGCTGCGTCCTTCATCTTAATAGTGAGAGGGGTCTTAAGCTGTGACGATCACATTTAGCCACTCAGAATGGGATCACAGTAATCCTCAGACAACAGTAATTACTTGGGAAAGTGTCATAGCCTGTAAGTGTAGCTGTATATAACAGTCACTATGATACAGTAAGTGACACACACACACACACACACACACACACACACACACACCGATCCACATGCCATGCCTGCAACTTGTAATAGAGGGATATAATGGGTCATCAAGTCCACGTGAGATAAACATGGATGCTTGGTGTAAAAGGGGTCTGAATGAGGACTCAGGTCATTGTTCAGTTCACCACATTACTAGGTTAAACCCCACTTTCTATTCAGGTTTTTTTTATTAGAGATTGGCCCTTTAATGAATATTTGGGCTTCCAGACAAAGTAGGAAAATGAGCTTATAGAAAATGCATAAGACAGGTCATTCTTTTCAGCAGGCTTAATATGAGAGTCAAACAGATTACACAAATCAGTGTCTGCATGCTACTTGGACAAACTCTGTTATTAACTTGAATGTGTTTCCTGAAATTACATAATACATTCCATATATAACTTAGTTAATAATGTGCCCGTGAAACAATTGTTTCAAACAGGGCTTCAAAGATGCTAATGCAGCAGCTGGCTAATAGAAGCAGGGATCAGAATAAGAGCACAATGGTGTTTTCTAATTCCGCTAACAGGATGAGCTGCAGCACAGAGACACTCCATTAAACTTCACGAGATTGTATCAGACAGAGATGAGTCCTCCACAGAGTAGCCTGACATTCAAAAAACAAAGCTCAAGACCTGGAACTTGCATAAAGACCTGAGCAGCAGTGTTGGTATTCTGCAACAGTAAAATATCAGTAAAAAGTACAAAACCAGACAAGGGGATTGGCTTAGCTTTTTGCTTTTATGAGTTGTTTTAACATTATGGGTTTTCCTTTTGCACAAATATATGAATTTGCAAGTAACGGATGCAGATCATTGCATACCGAGCCTCATTTGGTGTACACTCATTTAGTGGTTGGGACATATCAGACTAAATTAATCTCCCTGCAGCAGGGTGAATGGGGGTCAGTTTGGGCTCACTGCCCAAATAAAAATCTGTGTCTTTGTAGCTTAGTGTCACGGGCTGCATGATTCCGCAGTGCAGAACACTCAAGTAAGCCTTAAGCACATCCTCCCAGTACTACTAAGTAAAAACTAGAACAACAACACTAAAGTCAGAAAGGTGAAATGATCAAAATAAGCGTCTTCTACCAGAATTCTCACAGCTGTCCGAGAGGATACTTAGAGGATGTGTTTGCAAACCACTGCAGGGTGAGGAACGCTCACCTGAGGTCAGCCCGAGGACGCCCTGACACAATGAACATAGCCTTTGTGCTGGTCAAACACACAAACACACATACACGCTATTGTTTTGCTTTCTCACACATAACTGCCTACTTAGCCACATGATGATCCCTACGGCTCAAATATCACCATCTCATCTCCTAACAAGCATCTTCACAGTCTGATGATCGCCACAGTCAGCTAAGGGCGGACTGTCAGCTATGCTCCTGGCTGCAGTCTGGCTCGCACTAGGACAGACTCTACTTACTTGTCACTGGCTGAACCAATCGAGTCCTATGCTAACCTAAGAACTGGCCATGTTTGGCACTGATTGAGGCCACCATGTTGGCGCAATGGGGGCACCGCCGCACAGGGCTCCGTCACACAAATCCAAGGTCATCCGCTGTTGATGATCCTGGCTCAAATTTTGTCGAATCACAGTCCAACGTCATCCAACACACTCTGCAGTCCAATTATAATACCTTGGAGTATTGTGCCAATTCTGCCATTTACCTCCTATGCATAAAGACAGAGAAGAACATTGCTGCCATGATTGATTTCTAGCTGTAAAATCCTGCCTGAAAAGGAGTGGAACCTGCTGAGCAGTGTTTTTTGGCACCTGATAAGCCTTCAAACTCATGGATGTATTATTCAAACTGGGCTTCCTGGTTCATATTTCACCTTCTCACCGCTACCTGCAACAACATGCTCACACCCACGCAGCCTCTTGTATTTATTTGATGCAGTGCTGTTGTCAGTTTGAACAATCTTAATGATTAAGTAGACGTTCTTAACTCAGAAAGCCCGTCTTCACTCCTCAATGACAGCAGGCAAGCGTCCACTGGAATGTGCATGAGGAACTTGCTGAACAGAGAGTGACTGCTCTCTCGCTGACCCTGAGATTTGAACTCTGTGAGGAGGAGGGTCAACGATGAGACAACTTCTGGAAGTGTCAGACCATCACATTAAAGCGTCCTCCTCCTGACATCCCTATGGTAGGCCCTGTGGTTAAGTCCTACTGTTTAAGTCTTTCTCTCTCTGTCTCCCTGCCCTTTGACACCATGTGAGCCTGGTTTCTGGTGAGTCTCGAACACATGACGGAAAACAAAGCTATCTGTACTCAGGAATGGACAGCCCTGATACCAAGAGAATACGCCCCTCCAACGAGAGGAGTGCGAACATGGGGTCAGTGACTCTACACAGCGTGTGTGTCCTATTTTGTGTGTGATGCGATGTGTGTGTCAGAGACAGGACGTGTCGGTACCAGTGCAACACAATAGAGTGCTGCAGTGTGGGCGGCCACACCCTTTCCTCCCAGCTCTCCTCCACGGCCTCTACTCCAGCCCCTCAAAACTGCCTGGACCAGATTTTAAAAGAAAGGGACAGAGGAGAGAGAGAGGGAGGGAGTGGATACACAGGCACACCAGGAATTAAATCCCTGACACACATATATGATATATATAAACAAAATCTGGTGTAAGAGTGTAAGGAACACAGGAGGGAAATAAAAAAGGAGACACTAATGAATGCAAGAAAAAGTGAGAGGTTTGACAGATACTCAGCTCTACTAGTGGAAGCATGACAGAGAACGGAGAGAGACAAAGTGGGCAGAACTGAGCAGACCAGGGGAGGGGACAAGAGAAACAAAATGGGGGCATAAAAACAGTATAACAGGAGACAGATAAATACTGAGGAATCTAGAGGGAGGGAAAGAGAGAAACAGCAATGCTGTGCGTGGCATTGTGTTCTGCAATGTGTTGCTGAATTATTGATGCTGCCTCAGTGTTGAAGGGTGAGAAGAGGGAGCACTTTCACACACACAGTGTAATCTCTGCATCATAAGCGTGCATGCGCACATACACAGAGCTGTCAGGCTGTGGCGAATATACAGTACGTACAACCATCGCCCCTCTTGTCGGCAGGCCAGAGAGGCTTGAGCGGGTCCCCTGTGAGTGTCTGTGGCTAGCAGGGGGGGTGTCAAAGGTCATAGCAGGCCAGAGGGAGACATGTGGCCCACACCTGTTCTAAACTTGCCTCAGTAGACTCACGCAGGCAGATCATCACGAGCCAGACACAAGGTAGAGTGAGAGAGTCATTAGTGCCATTTATTGTTTAACAATTCTCTGTAGATTGAAAGACTACAAAGCGCTCTCTTCTTGCTTTCCTTTATCCCTTCCCTGCCTGTGTTTTTCCTCTCTCCCTCGCTGGCTCTCTTTCTTATCCGCAGAGGAAGCCTGTTTGATCTAGCAGAGTCCTGCTGTTCTGACTCTCCAGCTCCCAGACACACACTCCTCTCTCCCTCACTAAAGGAGAGAGCTCCCTCCTTTTCTCTCTATACTTCTTCACAAAAAAGGAAAATCATAGAACCCCCCCCTTGCGAGATATCAGACACATTCTCCCTGTTGTACCAAAGACAACAAAATAATTCATGAATTCAAAATGGCCTCTATTCTGTAGAAGCTGTGCTGAGGCCAGCTGTGCTGTGTGCATATGGACCATGTAGAATGTAAGCTATGACAGCGATGTATTTCACTCAGAGGACAGTGGCCATCATTGTCATCCCCAGTAAGAGTGGGACACAATGGAGAGGGATACAGCCAGGGACCTGACTCACACATACTGTAAGCCTTCCTGGCCATTATCGGTGACAAAGACTCTGAAAACAATGGGCATGAAGTGTCAACATGTTGTGGGGAGATACAATAGCTGCTTTAATACAGGACGGTTACGCCAAAATGTCGCTGCAAGTTCGTTTTTCCTTGTTTTACTGGAATTCAGTGTGATTTTTGCACGTATTAGCCCATTAGCTACAGTTTGTGTTTATGTTTAACATTACTTTCAACAATCTTTCAAAGTATACACTCTCCTTAAAAGATGCTCTGACATCCAGGAGTTGAGAGTCAGTTGCTGAAAAGCATTGCCGTGTTGTTGGATACTCAAACCCAGAAGACAGTCAACAGGAAAACATGGATTCTGCAAAATGGATGAATTTGGTCTTTTCTTGCATTAAACTTCTTGAAATCAAACACCATTTTAATGCTATTTATGGTTAGCATTTTCCAGCCATAAACACTTAATGTGAAGAGAATTCAATAAGTGGTTTCCATAGTTACTGGCAGGATCTGCCTTTCCCCCACAAGATTCAAATTGCATACCAACGCACAAGGGATTCACAGGAAGCAACGTGTGCACATATTGGACGTGATGCAGAAGACAAAAGCCAGTGCATGCAGTTTTTTTATTTACATTTGTGACATTTTCATAACTTGTATACAATAACGAATGTACAAAACAAATGGGACCACAATGATTCCTAAAAGCTTCCATTCATGCTCAGATCCAGCAGTGGGAATCCACCACTCCAGAGTGGGAAACTCTCTCCTCCACATTCCTCAGAGGGAATACCATCAGCAAATGACAAGAGCCCCACTCACACTCAGCCACTTAGCCTCCTGCCTCCCACTGCAACCTTTACACACAGAGAATGTCTGTGTGTATGTGCATATGTGTCATGGACAGCAACCTTTAACACGCAACACTGCCCTCAGACAGAAAGAAATCCTAGAGAGAAAGGGAGTGGGAGATTTTGAAAGAAAAAAAAAGAGGAAGACAGAAAGAGTGATGGGGGGGGCACCAGAACATGCTCATGTCAAGCGGCTATGCCACGAATGTGATGAAGTGATTGATGGGATGGTTCTTTGTGCTAAAAGGCATCCCCCCCTTTACACTCTTTTATTGTTTTAGCTTCTCCATCACCCCAATGCTCAGGGCTCATCTCTGTCTATGTCACTTGGTGTTACTCAACTACCAGCTCAGCTGAGGTCTGGGCAGAGGCCCACTTCCTAACGGTGATTAGAACAGAGTGTAGCACAAGGTGTATAATCTATATGGAAAGCACCCATCAGCTACACACCAGCTCCTGTCCTGCATGGGCTTCTGCACAACAGGAATGACTATGTGTGTGTGCATGTATAAGGAGAGGGATGTTCCCATTTCCACTCTGTTTGAAGCACATGGACTGAGTTGGAATGTGGAGGGGGGGGAGGGCAGCAGAAGGAGGGTGAGGGGAGAGGGGAGGGCGTGAATCTGAGAGGGGTATCCCACAGTGCAGACCAGCACATGGTCTGTACACTCTACTGTGGGCCCAGCGCACAGGGATAGGGACACTGATAGAAACGATTTCCCTTTCAATCCTATGGAATAGAGGAATACTACAGAGCCTGGTGGGCGTCGCCATATCAAAATGTATCTACTGACAATAACAACGCATGATGTCCTTGCTTGAGCTGTTGAAAGAAATAACAAAAGTGCAATTGCAGTTACTACATGCAGCCTTTACAATGTACTTTGCACTGCAACTACGTTAATTCCTACACAACATACCCAATTTTAAACCTCAACTCAACATACGCTGCTGCATATATGGAAATATTACTGTTTGTAGAAATGTCTCACCACACATTACTGCAGTTTGTTGTTAGTGATGATGGAATGCTGCTGGATCGCGATTCATTAAGTGCTCTGTAAACTATGCAGTGTCATCTTGCTCAATTAAAATTCTTCGACTGTGACTATGATTTTGGCACTCAATATTATCCGCCGCACTCACAACACAAAAACATCCACCCGCTCCGGTTTTGTGGGACTCTCGCTAACACCGCCTGACGCTGGTATTGGCTCGCACAGCTCATTTGCATCGCCGCAGCTTGTGAGCGCGCCTCTCAAAATCGGAATCATTTGCATTCTGCGGATGTGCTTACTGCATGGGGGGCCCATTGTCTGTGGTTGGATCTCGATATGTTCTGTGACGCCAACTCCTTCAAACCGACCTGCTTCAACCACCACCAGAAAAAAGACGCACTGCAACGACCTGACCACTTTACTATAGTAGCCCCATAGAAACCCAAAACGACACATGATTAACAACTGGACTGAATTAAAAGAATGTGAAATGAAGTGCGATGAACCTTGGAAAAAAAAGGTTTCATAAATATCTCCCTCATCCTTTTTTAACAAATCGTGCATGTTCATACATTAAAATACTTAGTATACCACATTTATAAACTCTATACTGTATTTACTGTAGTTCCAACACTATTAAAAGGGCAAAAAGAGAATGTTTCCATCAGCATGTCAGTGTTTCTTTCGAAGGAAGTATGTTCAGTGGTGATTCAGCGCAGACTGTAACAGAGTGTCAACAAAAACTGAACTTCTGAAACAAGACAAAGATATGATTTCTTGCAAGGACACTGTTTTGAATGACATTAGGTTATACAGGTATACTTAATAAACTGGTAACTAAAGTGTTTGTGATTACCTTCAGTATCAAATGAGCCATTGTTGTCATAATTGCCACCCAAGCTCAATGGATGGGTGGGTGAGTAAAATGCATCACGCAGTAGCACAACAAAAAATCCAACACGCTTAAACATGCATGAGCGAAGCGCACATATCCACATGTTCTTCGCGCACACACACCTTCGACCTCTGGCCACGCTCAGCGAGCGGCAGAACAAGAGAAAGAGTCTGCTGAACAGGCAAACCAGTGAAATAAATATCCAGCCTCAGGTATGTGCTGCTGCCTTTAAACAGCTTAAGCACACTGTCTGCTCCACACTAGGCATGGCCCCAGCACTAAAATGTCAGTCCAACACACACACACACACACACACACACACACACACACAGGAAGGAAAGCAACCAGACCTACAACCACAGTCTCCAACATGTACTGATATGAGCCTGCAGATAAGTGTATGCACGTCCTCTGAACACATATTTAACTCACGTTTGACCACATTCATATAAAACTGCTGTCACTGGCTGACTTCTTGTTGTCACCCTCCACAGTAACTCTTATCAGCAAATGTAGTTCCTTACACATCACTGATTACCTACATTTAAATTATATAAGTACCTAATAAAGTTATGTTTCAGGTCTCTCCACAAACCCCCACACTCTGTGCACAGTCTCTGTTTTAGAGAAGGCGTTGTTTAAATGTCAAAAAAAACATTTGATTAAATTAGCGTCACTGTTGATTCACCCATTTACCAAACCCAGACAGTACTGGACTCATGTTAAACTCAGTTTGGGTCAACCACCAATGCAGGTTTCACTCATGTCACTGTGTCAGGTAGCATGTGTGACATTTAGCCTTTTGTTGCTCAGTGTGTGCACTGTGTGAGTCTGCACACATGCCGCCCTGTTTCCTTGTTTGTACACAGCGGGGCCTCCTATCATGAGTTGTCCCACATGGATGAGTGAAAAGGAAGAAGACGGAAGTTTTATCTCCACATCTATTTCCTGCTGCTACATAACTGGCTAACAGTGACCTCAATGTCACCTCCAGTTAAGGTCAACATGTTAGTAGTACACACACACACACACACCCCCAAACACCATCCACACAGCCAACGTGCAAGTGATGGGTGTGGTTGTGTGTAGAGGTAGTGCATCTGGTTTGAGTGTGAAGTCAGGGGCCTGAAGCAGTGAAAGAAGGGCTGACTCTATCCTACCCAAACAGGAGGGTGTGCTGTTTATTATGTTCTCACTGTACAAAAAAAAAATGTGTGTGATGACTGTGGGAAAGAAAATGACAGTATTTCCACATTCAAAGTCGGTTTAAAAGGACTCAGCACTTTAAACAATCCGCCTCCCTGCATATGTGCAGCATCAAACACTGGGAGTAAATGAGAGAGATCTCCCCCAGAGCAGCTTTGATGCTGGGAACAACTAAAATAGAACTGGTGCATCCACATAGCAACCAGGGGGAAGAAGACCGTGTCCTCACACACATTCATATAGAAGAAAAGAGGATGGAGAGCGAGAGGCTGCGTGTGTGTGTGTGTGTGTGTGTGTGTAAGTGATGCGGATTCAGCTGAGAAGAGGTGATGAATGGCTTCATTAAAACGGCATTAGCAGAGGTGTGAACCCGAATGGAGAGTGCCAGCGTGCAGTGATTGCCCACTTCCAACACACACGCATTAACTTGTCACAATACTGAAATTCTCTCTTTGATACCAGCACAACCCACCCGCCCTCTTAGTAGCTGCAACTCATTCACAGTGTTTGATGCTGATGCGAGTTTAAAACGCGACCTCAGGCTTTCAGAAATATCAAGCTTAGAGAACATCAATGACAAGCCAAATTATTTTCAAGAAACAACACCAACAATTCAGAATATCCTTTTAATCAAACCGCGTCTCCCTTCATCTCCCACACACACACACACACACACACACACAAACAGAGCATACCACCCCACAGCCTGAGGGACATGAGGAAACAGTGGTGACACCATGGAAAAAGAAAGCGATGAAAAGAAGGAGTAAAGGAGGCGGAGGAGAGCAAATAAGGAGAACAGGACTGCAAAGCAAGAAAGCAATAGCGGAAAAAAACCTGAAAAGACCATGGTCTGAGGGTTCAAAATGGAACAGAAGTGTGTGTGTGTGTGTGTGTGTGTGTGTGTGTGTGTGTGTGTGTGTGTGTATATAGTGGTAACCTGATTAGCCAGACCCTACAGGGGAGACAAATCTACAATATTCTTTCTCATTTTCCCTCTGCTCCTGACAAACCCAGAAAAATGGGGGCAATTCAGTAACCCTAGCAACCAACTCTGCCTACGTGCAGAGGGGAGCTGCTGATGGAGGGGGAAGGAGAGAGGAAGAGAGTGACAGAGATGGGGAGTAAAAAAGGCTGATACAAGTGCACACTGTACTCGCACACATACTGAATTGAGCAGATGGATCGCGCAGTCTAGTAGAAGTGGGGTTTGGTCCCTCCTGTATAACTCCCAAAAATTATCTTCTATTCAAACCGCCTCTTGCACATTTC
Source organism: Maccullochella peelii (assembly GCA_002120245.1). Classification (NCBI taxonomy): domain Eukaryota; kingdom Metazoa; phylum Chordata; class Actinopteri; order Centrarchiformes; family Percichthyidae; genus Maccullochella; species Maccullochella peelii. The sequence goes on along the minus strand of LKNJ01000333.1, from coordinate 58,489 downwards.
CCAGATCCCTCCTCCTCTTATTTCTCCCCCCCCTCCCTCCTTGGTCAGACTCTTCGCCTTTTCTCCTCCTGCTCTCTGGCCACGTATGAGAGCTGTTCAAACACAACCTGTTTCCTCTGTTGTCCCCCGGGAGCATTATCCAGCCTTTCTACTGTTGCGTTTTCTCTCCTTCCCTTCTTTCTGCCTCGCTCCTGTTTATTTACAGCTGGATGTCTGTTCTCCTATTGATTGTTTTACAGAGGATATGAGTGGGCTTTGTCTCTGCACTGCTCGGCTTTATTTAGATGCCTCTGTTCTTAAAGAAGTTCTCACCTACACACACACATCCTCTCTCTCAGCTGGTTGTGAGTTGTGTGTCCGGTGAAGAGGCTCATGCATGCAAGCACAATATGTGTGTGTGTGTGTGTGTGTGTGTGTGTGTGTGTGTGTCATATATGCATATGCTGAAATCATAAAGTGATGATTATTGGTTTAAGCTGCCATGGGAGGCGTGTCGAAAATGTATGTCACATTTAATCACAACTGACAAACATCATGAGAGAGGAAGGAGAGAGAAAAAGAGTGAGGCAGAAAAGGGGGGGGAGAAAAACAGAGTTTGAGTTGAAGACCAGCAGTTCTTTTCACAATGGTCTGATTGTTCATTGGATGTAGGCTGACAGAAAGAAAAAGATTGAAAAAGAGGTAGGGGAAAGTAGGGAATTGACAGAAAGAGGTGTGTGTGTGTGTGTGTGTGTGAGGGGGTAGGCCAGAACACGGCTCTGCTTTCCACATTTTTACACACTCTCACCGGTTGCTCTGCTGTTGCCGTGTGTTTGTGTGTGTGTGTGTCAGATAAAGAAAGTGAAATTTGAATGAGGCACCCTCAAGGCCTCTATGTCAACTATGGGCTCAGGTCACACACACATTCACACATAGGCTTGGGTAATGTGACCATATATACTTAAGAGCTGAAACAATTAGAAAATTCATTGTCAACCATTCTGATGTGTGATTTGTTAATCTTTTAAGCAAAAATGCCCAAAATTCACTGGTTCAATGTGAACATTTGCTGTTTTTTCAATGTGTCAACTTGGACTTTAATTTGCGAAAATAATAAGTAAATTAATAGATCATGAAAACAAATTGTTGCAACTTTAATATACTATCAAACGATATAAATTTGTTACCATTTCAATCCAATTTACTAGGTGTACAATTCATTGTATAATCCAGAAACAAACACTCTGATCTGGTTATTTTATCTATAGAAAGGCTTCTCAATTGAATTTCTAAAAAAAAAACAACAAAACACATTAGAATAAAATATTGTATCCATATTGCCCACCTCTATTCACACACACACACACCAACATGGGCGAGTAGTAACATCTGCAACGCTGCTAAACTTCATCATCCAATAGAAAACCAACATTCTGAGTGGAATGATACAGTTGACATTATGCAAAACACCCACAGTTAACACCAAAGTCTGCCAGGTTAGAGTGTGAGTGTGTGTGTGTGTGTGTGCGTGCGTGTTTCACAACGTGACATCAACTTCATTGCGTTACATTACGTTAAATGTCAGTACAAGAGGAAACCCACTGACTGGGCACACAAATCAGGTTCACATGGGTGCACCTACACACACACACACACACACACACACACACACACACACACACACACACACACACACACACACACACACACACACTTTTTCTACATCACAGCTGCAACACCTGAAAAGAGGGAAGGGGAGATTCCAACCAATCCCAACATGCCTCAGTGCTGAAGGCCTAGTAAAGGAGTGGCAACTGGAGTGTTTCAGATTAGCCAACCAGGACAGACGGAACATCTGTTGCCCAATCAGAGCATCTGGAACATCTGGCACCAATGAACAGCAGTCATCTCACAGCTGAACTCTGACCTTTACACACTTGGCTTTACCAGCCGCCTTCTCCGTATGTCTATTTAATTTTTTCATTCATTCTCCAGCCCTCTCAATCTATTCCTTCTTCTCTCTGTCACTGACAGTGATGAGCCGTTTGTCTTAGATCTGTTACGCTGGGTGTTGTTGTAAGCCTGTACCGGTTCATCTGCATATTATGGTGACAGTAGACATTCCTCTTTTATCTCTCAGCTATCGACTGTATCCAGAGTGGGGGAGGGTAGGCAGGGATGGATTAGACATCTCAATTCAAATAGCAATAACACACTCACTGATTTGTAAGCAGCGCTCTGTTTATGTGTATGAGTGTGCACTGAAGGAGGCCAACTTAGCACTTACAATGTTGGTAAATTTATCCCTGTGTGTTTCCTCTCAGGTGCTGCAGCAGCCCTGTAGTAAATTGTCATATTGAATAGTGAAGAATGAGGAAGCAGATAGATAGAAGGGAACAGAAAATCAATGAGTGTATTCAGCCACGGCGTGTATGGTGCTGACACAGCACAGGGCAACCGCTACTGTGCACACACACACACACACACACCACTCTTAAAAAAAAAAACCTCTACCTTTATCTCTCGGTTCCTTTTCATTCTGAGAGGCAAGGGTGCTGACTTCGGAGCTGAAAATCCCCACACAGCACAGTCGCAGTGTGTGTGTGTGTGTGTGTGTGTGTGTGTGTGTGTGTGTGTGTGAGAGACATGAAAGGCAGTTGATTCCTTTGCCCAGACAATAAGCCGTGGGCCCAAACAGGAAGCTTCACACACTCCAGCAGATAGATCGAAGACCTGTACGATCTGTGTGTGTGTGTTCCAGCATGACTTCTGAAGCTCAGTTTCACACAAACATCCTTCCTGACTGATTATTTTAAGCTCCGTTAGCATTTTTAATTCAGCTTGCATTACAAACACACAGATACAGAACAATCCCCACCGCCCCGCTTCATTTCACCAACCACTCTGACAGACATCCACACACTTGTACAGTGTGTAAAGAAAACCGTTCAGAGTTGTGTGATTGACTTGTGGTTGGTAAATGCACCACTGGACTCAATGGTGTCAATTCCGTCCAGCCCTAATTGACAAGGGATTGTTTGAGATCACACAAACACACACACACACACACACACACACACACAACGCTCTACAACTACAACTAATTGATTAGCTTAAAGATGTCTTCTCACATCCTTCCACCCACATGGGATGTTTGCTGATGTGAAGGCAACTGCAGCAAAGCGGTCAGTTAGCCACAATAACAATCGAGCTGTATCCTCCTTCTTTGTTTTATTATTTCTCCCTTCTGCCTCTCACTGTTGTTAATAAATGAGAGACAGATCCTCCCTGCGATTTATGTCAGAGGACCCCTCTGCAATATCCCTGCTCCTCCTCGTCAAATATACATCAATAAACCACGACACGCACACACAGAAAAAGTCAGCCCAGGCATAGAGCCTCGCATACACACACGGACCCACAATCCTGCTTGCAGACAAACCTCTTGCTGTGTCACCAACTTTCCTATTGTGTGCTATGTGAAAGCAGCCATTTATCCTAAATCATATGTTTCTCTGGCTGCCTTGTAAACAGGCAGCTTAGTAACGTACACGTAGGCAGACACACAGTTTCAGTTTATGGCCACAGGTGCACTTGTCCCTCTTCAGGGAGACAGATCAACATCATATCTGCAGAGCTGGATGACTTTATTAGCCAGTCTGGAAATGTATAATAGTCTAATCTGTTTGGAGATCCAGGCCGTGCATATCTCTTTGTGTGTGAGTATTTAGTCTAAAGACCCATAAAGGTTATTCAGCACATCATTAGATTAGCTTGCCGTACATACTTCTCTGTGCTTCTCTGACACGCTCCATCACCATAATCAATACATTTTATCAGTGGCAGCAGTGTGGTACAGTAGCTATTTGCAAAGGCAGCCCCTTATTAACATTCCCAGATGTGTAAAACACTGACAGATGCTTGAGCCAAAATGTACTTCTGTCAAATGTTTTAAAGACTCAGAACTCCCTAATTTCCCTCTAAAATGTCTCCCATTGCCTGAATTAAAGCTTTCCACTCATATAATATGGCAAGCTTGCTGACTGGTAAACGAGGGATGGTGATAGCTGGTAGATGTGCGTTGACTGGATAAATGCGATGGCGCCTGTAATAGTGACACAGCTCAGAGTCATTTGGAGTCTTTCTGAAAGCAAACTAGCTTTCTGGATTCAATTCCAAATGAGTGCTCTGTGAAGTACGGATGGTAGGTGATAAGCTCATTCCTTAACTCCATTTCAGCACCGCGCATAACCATTTGCATCTGCGTTAGAACATTCCTTTGTGTCGCACTCACTTTCTTTCTCTTGCCATCTTTTTCGCTCCCACCTTTTCTCTCTTTTTCTGCGTCTCAGTCATCCTATCGCTCTCTCTCTTTCTCTCATACACACACTCTCTCACACACACCCTCATCCTGAGCAGTAGGAACATTCCTTGCATCAGCCAGAATCCCATATTAGTGTATCAGCACTCTGCCTGCGTGAAATAACACAGACTGAGAAAAAGATGGTGGTATTCAAGCATTGGTGTGTGTGTGTGTGTGTGTGTGTGCATTTATAAAAGCAATATTCTTCCGCTCACATGTCAACAGGTGAGATGACCCCCATACCTACTCTTAGCAATCGCTTCACAACAACTCTGCAGTTTTTTCCTTCACACACGGTAGACAAAATTACACGGATGCATCATGAAAATTGACAGATCATATTAGGTTTAATACCAAATAGCAGCATTTGTCAACACTTGATATGTGAGTTTTCAAACTTAAACATAAAGCAATATGGGACAGCAGACTTTCATTATAAGAGGCCAAATTATCTCAGGAATCTAGCCAGAATTCCTGCATGTGTGTGTGGCATACATGTCACGTTGTATGTTGTGTAAGAGAATTACACTATTTTGAATGTAGTACAATGGCGCCACAGTAGAGTAATGGCCAAACCAAATGCAAAATGATGGTAGTTAATATATAATCAGGACATATGCATTCATCAAGTACGTTATTGTGTCAAGCCCTTGTCTGTGTGAATGTGTGCATGTTTCTGTGACCATCATGCATCTTCCGCTCCTGCTGCAGAGACTTATGAATGTAAGCCTTGGGAGGATTTACATTTATTTCCCCCATGATACTGCAGTGTGACAAGACTGTTTCTGTTGCCTGAATAGAGCAGAGACATACAGGTTTGATTCCTCGGCTAGCTGGAATGCAATAGTTGACTTATTAAAGATTTGGGAAACAAGACAGACACGTGTTAGCAAATACACTTAGGCAGAGTTGTGACGTGTTGCTGCTTCATGTATTGCTGCTTGATACCCTCCATTAGAGAATCTCTAACAGCAGTGTGCAGGGTAATGACAGACTGTCTGTGTGTCTCCCAGAGAAGGCAGACTGCTGGGAATGTCAGAGCAAACACACAGCACCTGGAGACGCCTCAACACAGATGGAAAAACACACACACCTAAAACAGCTATGCAAGAGTTTCATCTGTTTCCTTCCAGATAGGGAAGATTGTGTGTGGAAAAACGTGTGGACAGAGTGGGGAAAGGAGAGATAGCTCAACACAGCTGTTCACTAGGGAGCAGTGAAGTAACTGACAGGAGGAATCGATGCAGAGGGTCGATGGACAAACATTAAGTCCACAAGCTGACAAACACAGAGGACAACCCTCACAATGCAGCACGGACAGAAAGCCTTTACACAGGCCACCAAGCATAAACAGCGGCCTACTGGGACATTGAGACAACAGCGCTAATGTCACTGTGGTGACAGCTAAAGCAGTTTGCAGATAGGCAAATAAACATGAGGAAGTGGCTAATAAGAGGTGGTGAACAGTGAGCTAAGTCGAGTTACTCTGGATTACTCACTGTTTATTAGTTTAACTGACAGGACTACCTGTTAAAATATGAGACCAAATCAAACCCCTGCCCAGATTCAGTGTAGGAAAAAAAAAAAAGGTAAAACTTGGATGGAGTGGTGAAACATAACAAATTCAGATGCTCCCATACACGGCACAAGGGGGTTGTTGAAAGGTTTGATAGGCATGAAATTGACTCCAATCATATGACGTGGCTTTCACAGTCATTGGATCTCCACTCATTTGAACACCTTTGAATATCTTTTGGAAGAATGGTGTTCATCCCTTCAGTAGAGTTCCAGAAACTTGTTGAATCAATGCCATGGCGGCACTGAAGCCATTTTGGTGGCTTTTGGTGGCATTATTGTGTTTTTTTCCTTTAAGTTGTCACCCATCTGTATATTAACACCAGAAAATCCAGTTTTACAACATAGTAATTTACGATTACACTAAATCGCTTTGCATGTCACTGACTTGCTTCTCTGTATCCTACTGGTGGCAGCAGCTCTAGGGGAGCACAGGAGGGCCAAGAGGTGGGAAGGCTGGGAAGAGGAAAGGTCTTCTTGAGGAAGCCCATTTTATCTGATAATCTGGCACTGCAGCAGCAGTGGAAACATGCAGTTCATGAGGAGGACAATATCCTGTCCTCTCTCTCTCTCTCTCTTCCACATCCCTCTCCCCCTTCCTGCCCCCTCTGTGCTTCCCTTCTCCTTCCCAGCCTATATACCAATAACCTACACATGGATCTGATAAGCAATCGCTGTCACTCTGACTGACACTACCCAGCTGAATACAGTGTGCCTGCCTGGCGACAGAAACATCCACACACACACACACACCAATCAGCCAGTAAACAGTTAACATCTAAACGCCCCTTTCTAACTACTACAATCTGCTCTCCCACCCCTGCTGCTCTCTCATGTCCTTCATCATCGGCAGGAGCGACACCAATGGACTGTGATCAATGGACAAGCCGTTGCACAAATTGATCATTTAATTGCAATCTGCGTTAAAGCCATGCACACACACACACACATACATACATACATTTGCAGCACGAACGGACGGCAGTGCACACCAGCAGCAGCACAGACACGCAGGAGACGGAGAGGGAGAGAAAACGCCCTGCCTTGTTCCATGTCGAAACCCCAGCCCTCTGGGTAGTCCACACACATACACACACGCACACACACACACACACACACCACCTTCACATAAGCTTTTCTTTAGAGACCATAAGAGGCCACATCTGGACAACAACACTGATTTCAGAGCAGGGTTTTTTTTTCCTGTCTTTGTTGGCCATCTGTAGCCTAACGTTACGCTCCGTTAAAGGCGAGCGATCACACGCTTGAAGACACGCTGATCGTGATGTTCTGTTTATGGTTGTAATTATTGACACACAATTGATCTGCCACGCCCGCATAATGACAATTAACCTTCATAAATTGTTGGTGAAATACAAAGGCAAGCGTAAGTTACCCTTTACGCTTGATAGGAGAGGTGAGGGTACAGAAAACCATGCAATCAGCCAAGTCAAGGAAAACACAAATATAGTCAGAAAGCACCGATTTAACAGTACGTCGCTTTAGCTTGCGCTATATATTAACACGTGAGAAGCTTTAAAAAAAAGTTTTACCTTTAACTTGAGTTTCATATTCGGCCACTATCTCCTTGTCCTTTCGGAATTTCGCCGGAGACGTCATGGCTGAGTTTGGAGATCAAACCACTTGCCCTCGTCGCGAAGTCAATTTTGTCTCAATCAATCAATAAATCAGCAGTAGACGGGGGAAATGCCACTTTGGAACAGGGTTTTGAAAAGAAAAGGAGAGCCCAGATGAGAGATCGCAGCTCCTCAGTGTGCCCGCGGATCTGTATTGTCTCCCTGCCTCTGTTCACTCCGGGCGCATTGTGAGTTTGGCGCTGCTGCTGCTGTTGCTCTGTGTTCCCATTCGCCGCCGCGCCTCACCGCCTCCTCAAAACCGGTTATGCTGCAAACAACTTCAAGTGAAAGGATATTCATTCCTCTCTTAAAAAACAAACAGTGATAGCTTGTTAGTCAGTACTTTCTAAAGTTAGTTTTATCTTTGCCCTGAGCGGGTAACGGTCTTGCAGCTGCCAGTCAGCCTGTCTAAACTATACCTCTTCCCCCCCTGAAGTGAGAGAGAGAGGAGGAACTCAGTGGAGATGGAGGGGCTGACTGGTCAGCCCTAGTGCGCAGGACAGGCATGGATGCACACATGGATAGCATTCATTTGGGTAGGCTACATAACCCACTTTTTTTTTTTTTTTTTT
>LKNJ01000333.1:7500-50225 GCA_002120245.1 Maccullochella peelii | reverse complement strand
ATTTAGATGATAGGCCAGTTGATGTGAGGATAATATATTCCAGGGTGGGTAAAGTGTGCAAAAGCGGGATTAATAGCCACTTCGTAATGTTATGACCTTACACGTGTCTTACACATGTCCTGAATTTAATTAACATATTTTCTAAACAAAACAGCAAATTATCATCAACTGCTATGTAGGCTAGCTAACGTTAGCCCAAAATTGCCCCAAAAGTCTAACCTTAGCTTTACCTTGCTAGCAAGAAATTCCATCACTAAACTGTCACTAATGATATTGTTTGGCACAATGGAAATACATTCAACTTGTCTTGTATTACGGCGATAACAATTTCTATCATATAATATGGTAATTTCGGCTGTAAATGCATACTTTTTTTTCACATCGACTTAACCACAGCCCTGCCTAATTTTATAGGGCAAGAGCTATACTTCCCACACTACAATTGGTGAAACGGAATTTGAACGACGTGCAACCACACCAATCGGCTTTCAGGATATTTGAATGTGGGCTTTTCAACTCTGATTTATAACCAATTCAATTCAGACTTTGTAAGGAAGGCGGCCAATGGCGTCGGTTACTATGGAATGTATCCAATCAGAGTCAGGTGTAGGGTCTTTTAAAGATAGTTTCAGGAAGTGCCGTTAAATACCAGGAAGTTGTAAACAAAGCTGACAGCTATTCAGTTAGCTGTTAACTACATCCGAATGGATGCAGAGCCAGTCGTGTAAAACAGGCTAGTTATTCGCCGATATCTTTGATTTATCAATAATACAGCCAACCATTTTCTTTTATATAAGGAGATCGTTTCGCGGAAATATAATTTTTTTCGTGCGTTTGTTCAACAAGCTACCGTTAGCTGCCTTCCGTTTTCTCGTTAGGAATAGGCTTACACAAGGACGTTAGAGCTAGCGTTAACGCTTGCGAAGTTACGTCAAATCGAATATTATTACTCCGAATTGAACGGATAGTGAGCAACATCAGTACGCGGTTCTTGTTTTTCTGCTGCATTTGCTGTCTGGTTGCAGAAAGAGCGAGAGAGTTCGTCCATTTTAGCAGGACAACAATGTCTACATCCAACGCTAATTTCAAAAACAAGTGTGTGACCCAGGTGAACTGCATCTTCTGTGACAGCCTCCTCTGCACGAGAGGCATGAAGGCAGTGCTTCTTGCAGACACCGAGGTTGAGCTTTTTTCGACTGATATACCTCCCAACAGGTAAGTGCTAATCTAGTTAGCAATGATGCTAGCCTTTGTTTATGTCTGCTGTTGTTGCCAGGACAAGGTGTACTTGAAGCTAATTGATATCTAACTGATCATTTGGTGGGAAGAGGGACACACTATTGACGCCTATCATGTGATTAACAGGGTTTGTTGCATGGAATTATGAAATGAATGTGGGTTTTAACCTTTCATGGCTATGTTTGTTTCTCATTACACGCACCCTCCCCCAAGAACTGTTGACTTTGTGGCCAGCTGCTACTCTACTGAAAGCTGCAAATGCAAACTGAGAGACATCGCATGTCTCAAGTGGTATGTAAAGCTCTTCTATAACCTGCAGGGTTTGCTTTAGGAAGACCATCTGCTGATGTGAGGTGTTAATAAAAAGTACAGCCACCACAGTTAGCACAGCAAACAAGTAGACCCTACCCATATATTTGTTTTTCATAGTATACACCTGTAGAGCTGCAACGATTCTTTTCTTTGTCTATTTATATGATGATTTATGTTCTTGATTTATCAGTTGGTCTTTTAGAAAATAGTGAAAAATGCCCTTTGCAATATCCCATATGAAATCTTCATATGTCTTGTTTTGTTTGGCCAACAGTTCAAAATCCAAAGATGTTCAATTTGCAATCATATAAAACTGAGAGAAGCATCACATTTTCACACTTGAGAAGGTGGAACAAGAGAGTATTTGGTGTTTCTACTTGAAAAATGTCTCAAACAATTAATCGGTTATCAATAGTGATTTTCTGTCTGATTTTAGCCCTATACGCCTGTAGTTAAAATGAAATTCTGCCATTTGGCATTTATTTTTTTAGATAACAAGAGCAGAAGGATGAGAGTTTGGTGCTACAGTGAGGCTTTATGGAGCCTCTTTTGTATTCCCAGGCCTTTGTTGTTGTACACAGGGCAAAAACAAACATCTGTTAGATAATAGACACCCACTAGTGGAGCTGGCACTTTTCAGAAGTGCCCCCAGTAAAGTGCTGACACACATTACTTCTTTATTCTCTCTCCCTCCCTCTGCCAGTGGTAATGTTGTGGGCTATCACGTTGTGGCCCCCTGTAAACCCTGCCTGCTTTCCTGTAACAACGGCCATTTCTGGATGTTCAATAGCGATGCTGTATCTACTCTCAACAGACTGGATTCGACAGGTCAGTATAAGCCCCTCTTGATAAAATTGGAATTCTTTGCATTTTCTCTCAGTTGAATGTGTTCACAAGCCTTTGTCACTCCTGCAATGTGTCTGCAGGTTTGAATCTGCTCCTGTGGGGAGATCTTCCCGAGCTGGATGACAGTGAGAATGAAGAATCAGAAAGCCCATCAGAGGAGGAGTGTATTAGGTAGAGAGGGAAACGGACAATGTGAGAGACCTGGAACGGCAACATTTGAGAGGTGGAGCTAGGACGTTGTACAAACCATGCTTAAGAAAAGAGAGAAAAGAGAAGCCTTAGAGGGTAATTCAATATAGAATCAAATGGGGGGGGGGAGTGCTGCTGTACTGCTCTGCATGGGACATCACTGTTCGGGGTGTGGCCAGAAACACAACATGCTCCAAAGGTCGAACCCACAGAGAACAGTGCAGCAGAAGCCTTTGGCCCTACGTAATTTAGCGTTGAATTACCCTTTAACCTGTGACCATGCCTTTCCCCATCACTTTTCACCGTTAAAAGCACAGACACACACACACACACACACACACACTGTCACACATATTCTTTTCTCTCTTGTTCTCCTTTTTTGTACATTTGCGTGGGCTATTATAAAACATGTGGCCGAAGTAGACTGAAAATAACAGACAACTAGACTCATTAATCTAGTGCATTCTAAGTCTCATCAGAGTCTCCACTGAGCTCATGGTTTTTGACCAACCTCGTGAGAAGTTGGGCGTGTGGTATGATAAGTCAGTGGAACTTCCCAGTGAATGCTGTGCTTTTTCACGCTGTTTAGTCCAATTTTCTGATATGAGGACCACAATTGGCCTACCTTCTTTTTAATGACAGTTATAATCTGTACATTGAATATGCTGTAATGAGCAAACACTCCTATTAACAGTCATGTCTTAAAGGCTTATATTCGCTCTGTGTGGCTGGGTGCTGACTGAAAGTTGGAGTGCTTTTTGAACCCCATTTGTTGTGGGAAATAGCACAATTATTGAATGATGTAGATCTGAGTTTCTTTCTTTTTAAGGGCATATTTGATTTAGGTTACGTTACGATCTGACGTTCTATCAGTGATACGTTTTGATATGCTCATACAGTGTTTGTTACACACCTGGCAGCAGCAGTATGTGTTTAACACTCAGATGAATCTGACTGTAGCGTTATCTGATACTAACATACTAACTCATGCATAGGGAGTGCTTCCACAAAGGCCTGGAGCAGCTGAATTTGAAAGTTTAGTGTATAAGAGCTCAAATCAACTGATAAATTCCCAGATTGATGATATAGGAGAGATAGAATGGGAAGTAACAAAAGTGCAATTTTGCAGCACTCTGTAACTCTTCAATGTGGATCATTAATTAAGCAAAATTCAGAAAACGTGACTTTGAAATGGATTTCTGTGTCCATGCTCTGTATTTCTTACATTACTGTTCAGTTTTATGTAGCAGCATAATTGTAGCACCTGAAGAGTCAAACTCCAAAGAATCATGGAACATATCAGTATTGAACTTACGGACCGGCTACCCCTCTAAAGAAGATAGTTCTGCTCTTTTGGGCCAGTTTATTGAATAGCGTTTCACATTCTTAAGTAATCTGTTGTGAAGTTCAGGTGACTATAAAACTCTCAACCCTCAATTTTCTGTTGGCCTTACTGATTCTGTGATCGCTGACAATGACTCTTTTGTTAAGCTGTGGACTCGGTCTCGATGCTGTGTGTTAGTTGGTCATCACCAACCGACCAGGCCTTCTCCTCGGTCTGTTGTGCCAGACACAAGCTTCAGCATCTTCCAGTCACAAGGGACTTTTAACTCAAGTCAGTCCTTTTTATTTTTATTTTTTCCACTCTGCTCTTGTTATTGTTTCACTGCTGTGCCCTGCTGATGCTATGACCTTGTCTTAAAGTAACAGTCTTTCTGTGAGTGACTTGAGATTTGCCTGTATTGTCGGCAAACATAGAATGTCACTTCTTACCTAAAGGAAAAGGAAAGAAGGTCTTTTTTAACTTTAATCGGCCTCTGTGTTTATCTTTGCTACAGCCTTTTAAAATACACATAGAGGAGGAAAATTTTGTCCAGATTTTCACATCCTTCACCTCAAAGTTATAACTGACAGTCTGCTACACTTGCACACCAAATACTGCCTATGTGGTAAACTGATAGGATACATTGCATCAGATAAGTATTTATTAAATCCACAAACCAAATATCTATAACCACATACTTCATTTTTTGTTTACAAGCTTCGTTTACAAATGCATTGGTTTGTATCGTGCTATAGTTCTTATGTTTTTGTTAATGTATTTAATATTTCATTTGTGATGTAGTGCTTTGTTTTGTACGTTAAAGGTTGGATGTGTACAGTTTTACCTCAAGAAGGTATCACTTGCGAGCTTCCTCTGGCTAGGACAATTGTCAAATGATAATCCAAAAAAAAAATGTATTTAAATGGCTGTTTCTGACGTAAATAACTTTGATTAACATGCCCTGCTGAAAGATGTATATTTTGGAATTGCACTGAAACTGCATTGGTAGTTTGAAAAGATGATTTGTTGTTTTGTATGCTTGTTAAATTAATAAACTTTTTTTTCAAAATATCTTAAGTGCCCTGTAGTTCGGTTGTCAGTTTTTGTTTTTTTTTGTCTCAGGGGGCTTCTCAGTTTGTGCAACATAGGTCACCCTCTATCCTTAGACTGTCGAGTCGGATAAGGGGAAAACAGAATCCATGTATGATGCTTTTAAATACACATTGTTTGCTAGTATCAGCACACCAGGCGAAGAGTTGGGTAAACATTCACAGTGGGGGGGAAAAAAATAAACTGGATAATCCTGCAGATGATGTTTTGAGCCCGTATCGCTCTGCGTTCTGTTACCAACAAAAAGGTCACGACCTGAACTTTCTAGCCCTCAGACAGCGTCCATGTGTCTGTCTGTTATATATAGGTGTGTGTTTGGGGGAGTTGTTTATCATTAATATCCCTCAGACTGCTAAACTGTCTGTCTAAACTGTTTTCTCTGATCTACAGATTTGGTGTGCACTTCTGTCCGTGCATTGGAATTTCATTTTTCATTCATGCACTGTGCAGATTCATAATGTTCACCAACAGCTTCCCCACTGAGGACACTTACATTTTAGCTGAATATTTATGAGCCCTCCTGCACTTATACACAGGTTAGGGAAGACGCTTTTGTTTTGGAGGCGAGCAGGTTCATTATGTAAGGGTGGCATTTCTGTGGATGCTCTGGAATGGATTTTGACTTCCATTCAGGAGGAAATGGTAAGCCATGATAGAAAAGAAATTTACTTCAACCTAAACTGAAACTGGGGGGGGGACTGTTGGGAAGTGTTACCTGATCTGTGCTTCTGTGCGTGTGTGGCTGTGAACCTCCACATGTGCACCAAGAAAACGAGTCCTTTTTTGGAATGATCTGACTGAAGTTCCCTGTTTGTTTTTGCATGCCTCCTTTTCAAGCATTCTCTGCTGCTGTTGGGACATGCGCGGGGCAATTTAGGTAGCGATGGCAAGAAAAATCAGAAACAAATAGTTGTGGCTTGCCCTGTTTTCACATGTTTTTGTAGCATCCGCCCAAGTTCCAAATCATGCCCTCAGAGCATCAGCTCTATGTTTGTGTTTCATCTGACACCACCTCATGAGCTGTGCCAGCCTGTTGTTTTCTGTGCAATTCAATAACTTCCCCACCATGGTTCGGATGTTCTTTCACTTAAAGTCACACTCTGCTGCTTCAGCGTTGATTACTCCAATAAAAGGGAAGTAGACTCGTGGAACCATTTGTTGCCCAGAGGACAGACACTCCAAAAACAAGCTGTCATTGTGACTTCAAGGTACGCAGTGGTCAACAGGAGGACACCGGTTGTTCCAGGCAGCTTCCAGGTGTGTGTTTGCAAGACACTGAACGAATGTGTTGCCGAATAAAAGAATGTACGCACAGCACTCGGTGCATGATTGCCTTCCCTAGACAAATAAAAGATAAACAAATCCAATATGCTGCCTCTCTGCCCCAGTGACAGCCATGCTGGTTAATCAGGCAGAGACTCTGCATATAGAACAACCAGTCTAACAGATCACAATCTGTCCACCAGCACTGGGTTACGCAGATAACATGCACAAAACTTTAATCAGATAATATTCAGTGTGGAAATCTAAGTTCAGTATGGAAAACATGTGGTCAAGAAGGTAAAATCACCTCAAATAATAGTACAGAATTACTGTATGATTGAATGGACTTCAGAATTGGCGATCAGATTGGTGATCAACGCTTTGACACTTTAGTTGAACAATGTCACCTGTTACCTGTCCAGATTGGTGGTTCCTCCCAGGGGTTGCAGGAGAAGTCTGATGGGTTGTGAGTTAATTAACAAGATTGGAAATAAGAAAATAATCATTTTTCTGCTGCACTGATTGTTTATTCTGGACTTTTCTCAAATCTTTGCTTTTTTACTATAAAATGCTCAAGCGTTTCCCCCTTCATGCTTCTAAAAACCTATTTAGATCCTGAGACGGGAACATCACTCTTT
Source organism: Maccullochella peelii (assembly GCA_002120245.1). Taxonomy (NCBI): domain Eukaryota; kingdom Metazoa; phylum Chordata; class Actinopteri; order Centrarchiformes; family Percichthyidae; genus Maccullochella; species Maccullochella peelii. Next base: position 43,304 of record LKNJ01000333.1, on the reverse strand, counting down.
GGTTGCAATTCATGGACATGTGCAACCCGTGACAATAACCTTCAGAGGGTCACTGGCCAAAAAGGACAGGAACCAGTGTTTTATCTCAGTATGAATCACAGTGATGTAACCCGCTTACTATTTTTTGATTATTTGTTCTGCTTTTTAAGGCTGAAATTGCCTGATTGTATTTTCATAATAAAAGCAATGGCTTAAAACAATTGTGCAAGCAGCGTCACACAAAATCAGCTTTGAGTTGAGCAGGACACCAGGCAGACAGGTATGGAGCTAGTATGGCAGCTGTTTGAGTGAACTGTGCGTAAATGGTGGACAGGTGTGTGGAACGTACTGTACAGCAGCTACAAGGGTGCGCAACTGTTTTACATCGACAGCTGCCAGGTGAGTAGAGACAGAGCGAGGATAAGGTGTCCTCTAGCTGGGAACAGATCATTTAACTGGCCTCACCTCTTCAGGACATGTTGATTGAAACTGAAACTCAATAATGCAGGGCTCTACTCAGCATTAGTTTGTAAAACGACAGAATGTTTACAGACACGATATCTTAATAAGCAGACATGGAAAGCAGCATTGTGACTGGGCAGGAAGCACAGGTGTAACTAATAACATTAATGCTGACTCTGTTTCATTTAATAGTCCTTGTAAGCCATGCCAGAGGGCCAGCGTGGAATTGAATCAAAGTTATTCGTTACACCTGTGCTTTCCTGCTATGACATGACTGTTGTGGGAACAAGCCTCTACCATTTAAATATTCAGTGCCCCAGGTATGGGTAAACAAAAGAGAGTGTATTGCTAAGTCAAAAAACACTCCAGTATGTAATTAAATAAACATAATTTAAAAAATCCTTCCACATTAAACAAAATAACCCATTTTGTCCTTGCAAATAATAAATCCTCCACTTTTGGGATGCTGAGTTACAACAAGAAGCCCACATTAATGTCAAATGGATCTGTTTAAACCAAATTCAAACAAAGTCACTAATAGATGAAGACATTTTATTTAAAGACCTTTTTAGGTTAAAGTAAAACAGGCTTTGGAGAATAATCACAAAAAAGGTTTCACTCAAAACTTATTCTTAAAGGATCTGCACATCCGCCACGGGTGTTTCCAATGCTGGCTGGTTAGACCTCTCCTCAGATTGAAGCTGGATGGAGCTATACTGGAATTATTCATGAGACTTCGTGTACTTCTAAGAAAGATAAAGGTGTAATTTGACCAGCATAGACTGCACACGCCCACGCAGTCCTGAGAAGTGGTCTAAAATATGTTTTGAAAAAAAAAAAGTAAAATCATCTATGTGGTGGTCACCTTGATGTGCAGGGCCTTTAACTACAGTAACTGGGACTAGTTAATTACACACTCAGACCGCCAGTATACCTCCTGATGCTTTAGTGGAAACTCTCAGAGGGAAGACTCTGGCGCACTCTGCTGGATGTGAGACGACTCAACAAGGCTTTCTGTGATTGTTTAGATATATAAACAACCTGATACTCTATTGTAAAGAAATCAGCACTGATTTTAAAAAAAACCTGATTCTGTTTTTTTTTACTTCATGAACAACTTTACATTAAAGGTACTCTATTTTCAAAACAACGTTTCAGTCCTGTATCTGAAATTATCAGTGTTCCAATTTTTTGGAGACTTGCCCTCACTGTATAAAATGACCTATTGTGACATCAAGGACAATCACAGCCTCGTGAAACTTTACTCTCAGAAACTAGTGACCTAGGCCATTCAGAGGATGTATGGCTTGCCTAGGTACATTGACAATAAGTGGGATTTCCTGAGCTTTTTTTCAGAATGGAGTGCACTGCTCGCTATTCAGTCGCTGAAATTGTCAATTTTTGCAGGAATCTCCAGATCAGTCAGTCAAAAGTTATTGATACTAAATCACAGTATGAACTTGTCACAGTTTGCCACTAGGTCCCTTCCTACAGCCACACACTCTCATCCCTGGCCCTCTGCATTGCTCTTTCTATCTGTCCCTGTCTCTGGCCCCTGCTCACTTCTCCTGGGCCATGTGGTTTTCTTCCTGCTCCACAGACCTGCCATCCTCGAGCTGTCCACCAGATGCCCTCGGACTTTCCACCAGGCTTCCTCATTCCCCTGTTCACCTGTTCCCACTTCTCATCAGCAATGCAGTCACCCGAGCTTCCCCACTCCCCTACGAGTTACGGTCCTTTGTTCCCTGCCAGTTTGTTATGTTATTTTGCTGTGTGCTTCTTGTCTTTCTGGCTGCATTTTGACCTTTTGCCTGTTTTTTGGACTTTGGATTCCTGCCTGCTCCTTACGGGATTTGTTTGCTTGTGTTGAACTGCTCTCTGGTTTTGACCCTTGTCGGCCTCACCTTACCGTAAGCTTTGTACTATATTTTTGTTATTAAAATCACTGTACTGCATCTGCTCTGCCTCAGTCGTCTGCATTTGGGTCCTATTCCCTGTGTTCCTTGTTACCCTGCTTGCGCTACTGTGACAGAACTTTTGGTCCAAAATAACTGAAAAGCTACATTATAACTATTTGCATCAACCCCAAACTTGGTGTACTGTAGCAACTTATTACACATAAGTGAGCTAGGGAATGGCCATTATAGGTGTCCATCATCATGTTCCAAGCCCTTATAAAGTCTAAACATTCATATTATTGCTTTATATACATTGTATTATAAATATGTATATATTATAGCTATATAGTAAGTTATTATACTGTGAATTTCGCCAGGCCTCTCTTGGCAGAGCCTGAAGTGTGGCCAGCAATAGCAACCTCTCCCCTATACCCACTCAAATCCAACCCACACATCAGACAAAAAACAAAAAATGTAAACAAACAAGGGTTCTTTTGCCTAGAGGTGGCTGTTTGACGCCATTATAGGGTTTCCAGCTTTTTGATGGTGTATAACATTATGTACTGCTGACCTAAGCAGTGAAGGAGTATTTGATGTCAATGTAACAATGTGTTAAATGATTGAAAAACAAACAAATACAAAAGGGAGTGCTTTTTTATTATTATTTTAACAGTAGGCAAACTTGAATGTCAGCAGTGATACAACAGGCACTGGCATTAGAACTGGTACGAAACTTGGTACAAAATTGGTTACAGACCATATATTGAAATGTTTAATCAGGGTAGGAATCAACTGTTTCAATAGGGTCTTATTTGGTGATATAATAAACAGATTTCTGGGGACATTTGTCCTAATTTAATTCACACTCTTGTCTGACAAGAGAGAAACTCACATTGAAATACTGTATAATAACCTACCCCCAACCGCCATTTTTTCACTGTATCTGTAATCCCAATTTGAGGGCATTTCCCCCTAAACCCGTGTTAATTTCTTACCCTAGTTTACATTAATATCTCAAAATACATTCATGTTAAACAGGAAGACTAGCAGTAAAATGAAAAGATGCCTGTGTAAAACAGGAACACTTTGCAATAAAACGTTCTATAAAAATAAAACATCCTTCAATAGTGATACTGCCGTTTTGGAATCACTCTCTTCCAAATCAACACGATGATAGTATAGTCCATTAGATTTTACTACCGATCATGTCATGCACTGCAAGGATTTTCAGGTGGAGTCATCTCATCTGGGAACTGCAGGAGCTCCTTCACGGCATTTCCAGTTGGTCTTATCTGCTGTATCACCCAATGCCGAGCATCTGGTGGCAACACACTTGTTAAGTGCACCACAATGGGATGCCAACACTCGATTACATACATTGGTGCCTGTATGATGCCTCATGTCCCATCTGTGACAGCAGTGAGATCCGATTGTACTTGGTAGGAATCTGCTGGCACTCGTGTGCCTCAAGGGCATCAAACAGTGCATCACTGTCAACAGAGATGACGTCCTCCAAAGCCTTCAGAAGGACCTCGCTCTCCTGATCAGACACGTACTGCAGGAAGGTGCCCTTTAAGTTACTGGTGGTTGTGGCGTACAGTACCTCTTCAAGAAATGGTGCTGCCAGTTTCGCTGGGAAATAACAGGCAATCCTTCACCCTATTACTAAGATTCTGGAAGTTGCCTGCCACTCTTCACACTGATAATTATGCCTAATAAAGGCAACTTTCACATCCCCTCCCAAGGTGCACCTTTCATAAAAGTCTTTCCAAAGCTCAGTTAAGCAGTCCCGAGTCACACCGCTTCCCTCCCCTTCTTCAAGTTTTCCATTGGGTAGACACATCTTAATAAACACCTCAGTGCTTAAAATGTCTGGGTTTGTGAAGGCTTTGACTAGGTCAGTGAGGCAATGCCCCCTCCTAATAATCAGTGTAACAGGAGCAGGTTCAGGTTCACCCAGTGTCTGGTCATTCCATGGCTCTGTAACAGGGTCAGCTTGTGGTTCGCCCAATCCCTATGGTGGTTGGTCATTCCAAGGAGCAAGTTGCTGGTCGCCTGGTCTCTGTGGTGGCTGGTCATTCCATGGCTCCGTGTCATCCAACTGCACATCTTCATTTGCTGCAGCCCCAATTTGAATCTCGAGGTCGATCTCTTGTTGAACCACGTCATCTATCCCTTGTACCTCAGTTGAACAATGTGGCTCACATCATGTGAGATCTACAACTGGAGTTGAGGTTAGCTGCATCTCTGCTTCCTCTTCCTCTGACAGCTCCTCTTTTCTCATTTTGGTACAAAGATACAGTCTGAGGATTTTAACTCTGCTTCCAAGTGATCCACAGTGCTAAAACTGTTGACCTGCACCTGAGAAGATTAAATTTCAGTTGAATAATATGAGCTCTCTTTTGTTTTAGAAAAAGCATTTGGGAAGAACAGGTTTTCAGCCATTTCTTTGATTTCCACTACTGTTTTGTCCTTGTCGATGGTCAGGTGTCTCGTTCCTCCATCATTGATTGCCTTCACTTGTTTGTACCGTTTGTCTTTTTCATCAAAGTCCATCCATCCAAGCTCAACTTGTCTCTTGTTTTTTTTTTAGCATTTGTATTTCCTGCCATGATTAGATTTGACTATTAGCGTGCCTATATAAATGAAAGTAAATATAAATAAAATTATTAATGATTTGACTCTTAAAACGCCATTAAGCCACATTCGTTTCTATTTGCCTTCAGTTGGGGATACTCTCCTATTTTTCTCATCATTTTTACCAATTTCCTTTTCATGTCAAATTTTAAAACATATCTGTTAGTCAATCCCTGCTAAAATAATTTTATTCAAATTTTTCCATTTTGATTTTATTCATTAAGCCACATTAAGCACTAATTTTGGCCAAAATTTGGGCTATGGTGATTTTACAAAAATATTTATTGTCTGTTTTTTTACTTATTCTCCTAATAGTAAGGTCACAAGCAATTAATTCAATTTAATTTGAGTCTTATGGTTCCCAATTCATGATAAAATTTTGACATTTTTCATTTTAGTATTAGCTCATTAAGACACGTTAAGCCCCCTTTTTTGGGCTGTTTTTCACTTTAATAATTCATTAAAAAAAAAATCAAACACTGGTCAAATTTGTTCACCATTGCTAGTTCCTATGGTCTCATACACCTGGAAAAAAAAATCATTCTTTCATCACAGTTAAATATTTTTTAGCCTCGTTAAGCAATTTTCACATTAAGCCTTTTTGAATGTCCCCTTTTATTAAATAAATAATAGGCCAAACGGATATGAAGTACTCCACTGCAAATACTTTAATACCTCAAGAACTGTAAATTAAAACTTAAAATACATATTAAATACCAAGCTGAGTACCATTTTCTGAAAGCGGGAATGCTTGTAAGGTCCATATTAAGATCCCTATTTTTTAAAATGATTATTCATTTTGGGAACATAACACTTTTAACAAAGGCAATCTTCTTGAACTATAAATACATATACAATTAGATAACATTGGACAGAAATATAAACTGAAAATAAGACCATGTAAGTCAGTCTGCGACTTCCTCTTATAGCCTGGCGCCATTCTCAAAGCTTCTTGGCGCTGCTAATAATCTATGCAGCCTGCTAATATGTTCATGTGTTCATTTTGCCTACAGAGTGTGCTGATTTAGTAAATAATATAGTTTAAGCCCATATGTCGGTGCAGTATCAATGTACATTGCTATTAGTTTGTTTGACTGTGTTATGATAAATATTTCCAGTCTCTGTGGAAGAATAATGACTCTTTTTGCCACTTGTATTGTGATGCTGCACATATTGTGTTGTTAGAGAGCCACCATGTGGTCAACTTGAGTATTAGCATTTCTTTATAGTCACTGTATAGTATAGCTCCTTTTGTATAGTCATTCAACCCATGGCCACGCCTATAGTAACATATGGGAGTACAGAAACTCCACAGTTTGTGAATTGGGTGGTAGTGGCTGTTGTCCAATAATAAGAGGACTGAACCTGACCCCTTGGACTCGTGATGCTGACAGATTACCTGTGGTGGGCTAGTTTTTCAGACACAGCACAGAAGTTTATTTGGAGTAGCCTCAGTCAGCCAGCCATTCCTTCAATAGCCTACACAGGTTATGATGATAGTGTGCAAGACATGATTTAATTTGCATTTCAGGTGATTCCAAGCATATCTGACTTCCCAAGATTACTATTCTAATCAATGACAATCAGAGTAGCAATGAAGGAGTACTACACTTCACGGGTACATATGTACAGTGGCTTACCTTTTCATTTTCCAGCTTTTGGATAAACTCCTCAGCAACTGTCCGCTTTATTAAGTCCCTCAGCTCAGCATCTATTGTTTTTACCGTCTGCTGTGGAAAGGGGATTAAACAAACTATGAATTCAAAACATGTATAACTTTTACGATTGCAGAGGACTGCGGCTATTTAACGTTATAGCTGTGTCGGTTTGTGACAGACATATCGATCTTTGACCAAATCCTCTCCAAATTTGACTCATTAGTTTGCACTGATGTAGGCCTATAGATATTTCTAACGGGTTTTCTGTTCACCTTTTACACCCCTAACCTAGCTAATGGTAACATTATGCTGTTGTTAGCTGGAATTGCAAATTACAAGTTACCGGCATGCACACATACCCAGTTATATGTTTTATTATCAGTTACACAAACTAAAACTAAAATAAAATTACATGTGGCAATCACAAACAATCAATGTATTTATTATATTCCAAAAATGGGTATATTGAGAAAGTTTGGGCTCCTTTCACATTACATTACGTCTGCACTTTTGTTGTTAGGCCTACCTGTTGTTTCATTTTAATTGACTAGTTGGATGTGTTTGCATGAATGTGTAATCCTCCTCAGAGATAAATTACTGCCTTTAGACGTCACACATTCTGCTTTTGTAGGTTCCTGTCACTACTGTGGTGATCTGTACGCGGAAAAAAGATGATATAATACGAATTAAATCTTGTCAGGCTTTGATTTTCCTGTAATTCAGGGCACAATGATTATGGTGGAAACTCAGGTTGTCATGGTTACACAAGCCCAAACATGTTGGTCCTCTGCTCGAGATGGTCAAGAGTGGAGGAAGGACTTTTCCATGATTAGGAATCTACATATTAATGACCATAAAGATAAACACACGTAAAATAGAGAAAACATAGAATTAAATGAATATTGCAATAAATGAGGAGGAGTGTAAGGTGATGATTTAACAGGTACTGCTGACGGCCAAAGAGATAAAACTGGTTCAAGTAATAGGGCGATGGAAAAAAGGATTAAAGTTACACAAAAAAGCCTGGAAAATATATGGTGAAAAGAAATAGCAGTGAAGGAGAACAATCTGCATAGAAAAGGGGAAAGAGAAAGGTACTTTAAAGGCCTAAAGCCAGCATCCGCCAACTGCAGGACAGTGCAGCTTTGTGTTGTCCACATGTCAGAGAGAGAGAGCAGAAGTTGCTCCTAGGAGCAGAGTGCTCATTTCTCAGGTCTCAATGCCCCACAAAGACGTCTTAAAGTATGGACATTCAACTTTAATATTAAAGCTTTTAATAAACAATATCAATATTCTCATATCAAGAAAACATTGACCACTGACTCATGGCCGAACACAAAAAGAAAACCACATAAATGACACATTTACTTACATTAATATTTGAAATGTTTGACGCATAGATGAAAAATAAGCATTTTGTGTGTTTTCCAGCTGACCATAATAAAAACATTTGCCTGTTTTGCTGCAGTGTTGATACAATTAAATTACAGATTCAAATGGAAAACATTTATAACCTAGATTAATAGTTTGGTTGTTGTCTGGTTGTTAGTCCTTGTATTAAAAGACCAATTAATTCTTTGCTTACATTAAGCAAAATTCAGAAATGCTCTGGTCTCCAAACAAATTAATAGCAATTGGTTATCAGTACTGCATAATGAAAACAGCTGGTTTCCCTTGAAAAAAATGCTAGTAATTGTGTTTTCTTTAGATTTCAGGGACTGTGCACAACCAAAATTACTTTGTCTTCTTGACACTAGATGGTGCAGTTGTACCATTAATGGAGGCTACCACTAGACGATCTGGGTAGAGTGACAGCTAGACACAATACCTCTGTGTCAAAGAAACCTGTGGGAATAAAGACTGGGATATATAGGATAAAAACTAATTTAGTCTGAAAAAAAAGTATATTTATATTTCTTGTCTGTACATTTTTGAAAAGATTTCACCCAGCACAAAAAACAACATCCTATTCCCGCTTATTTTATAGAGAGGCCAGCCATTTTAAATGATTGAACTGTCCTTTTCACATGGAATAAATAATTTTGCATTTAAATACTCCACGTAGATGTCATTATTATACTTGCTAGGACAGCTGAAGAGGATTGCCATCAAATTAGCGGTCACCTTGATCATCAGAGGGAACAGAATATTTTATAAGAAATATAAGGAGGTTCATAAAAGCTCTGCAGTCTGTCATGGTCATCTCCTGATAATAGACCTAAAAGGCTAGTCTAATGTCCAGCTTTGCCTGATTATGCATATTAATGACACCTCAAGAATTCATCACAAAAATCGTTTTTCACTGGGTGAGTAGGGCAAACGGTAATAAATGGTTGAATTTATTCACTTTAGGAATAATCCCTTTAATCAGGAGAGAACTGTCATGAGAGTGGTAGGCCGGGCTGCTTGAATTCTTAAATAGTTTTACTAAATCAATTTTATATGTAATATGATCACTTAACCACGAAAAACAACAAATCCTTTAGGAACTAATGAGCTCATAAGCTTGAGAACAATAGCTTCATAATTAAGCGATAATAAAAACAATTGCTTTTCCATGCTTAGTCTGGGGAACTGCAGGTGCCATACAATACCCAACAGTACAGGTTTTCAACAACTGGGCTGCCTACTGGCCAAGCAATATACTCTGAGGCAAGCTGCGCTGGGCTTTTGTTGAAGTGCTCGAGATAGCACAAAGAAAACTTCAAACAGGCTTCTTATTGTGTTCAATTCTTCTGGGCAGGCTGATTACAGTTAAGGATAAAAGTTGTTCCTATACAGTAAACTAATTTGGAGAATCAGAGAGCACTAATTAAGTCATGGGGGATCCGAGGCGGTCCGCATGGATGTGTTCCCCAACACCCAGACCATGGGGGTTTAGTGGGAACTTTACAGCCCGACAGCAGTCAGCATCAAACGTGTTTATTGTCAGCTGAATGTCCGGTTGAGGCATGAACCGCTGGATCTGCAAAGCCACCTGGGAAAAAAAAAAAGAAAAGCAGAAGCTGCAGCTTCTTAGCCTGAGTACTGATAGCCTTTTCTATTCCCCTTTTTTCTTCCCTCCATCTCACTGCCCCTAGCAGAGCTTAGAAAGTTGCTCTAAATGCCATCATTGTCTGAAGCAAACACAGCCCAGAAAGTAGCAGAAAGTGTTTCAGTTTTTATATTGTCCCGTGTTCACAGTAGTGGTGTTAAGTATCTCTATCAAGAGGTGAACCTTGGCAGGTCTATACAACATTTAAATACATGTTAACATAATGAAACAGAGAGTAAAATTCAAAAGTCTGCTAACCTTTGGTTTAACCTTAATTTTTCTGGTAACCATGAAAACTAAATCTGATTTAATTGTTTTTTTTAATTATTTTCCTCAGTGCAATGAAAATCTAACAGCTTGAAAGAACCTTTAGACTCTTAATATCCACTGTAACATCAGACCAATTGTCAAACTATGAACCTGTCTTTCAGGTCAGTGTGCTATGTCTAACTTTCAAATACAAACCAATGGAGATTTAATAGAATGGATAATACTAAGTACGTTTAAGTGGTGATGTTGCATACGCCATGATCACAGATCTGAATACCTGCTGCTGAAGCATCCACACTATTGTTGGTTCTATGAACTCGGGAGAGACTGAACTTGTAAAATTGTATGTGTGCATGTGTGTGTGTACTGTGAGATTTAAGGGCGTTGTAGTATGAGTGTGTGTGTGTGTGTGTATTAAGTGTATGTACGATAGTGAATGACCACACACACACACACAATGGCCCTTTGCATTCTTCTTTTCATGGTGTAACTTGTCCATGTGTTACCCCGGCCTTTATGTGCTCTTATATTTGACGCGTGCATCAATCTTAGGTATTTCTTCTATATTTCTACACTGCTTGCCTGCATTGTATTATCACCCCCCCCACCCCCCCACCCCCACCCACACATTTTTGTATTTTTTAATTGATTTGAATTTCTGTGAAGGCCTTACCTGTCAGCCCATCCAACATCAACTCCTGCATGAAAACAATGTATGAACACACTTGCACAAATTCTGTTGCTTGTTTCTTTGTTTGACCCTGTTTATCTGATTCAATTCTTTGGTCTTTGTTATATTAATGAGAGTTATTCAACTACAGATGTATTCCTGTTGCATCCTAAAGCAAATTATGTATTAATGAGCAGCTTCTGGAGCAGGGAGAAGTCAGCTGGGAGATTATTAACAACAGTTTAAACTAAATGTTGCTGTGTTTTTGTTTTTTTTTGTGTAGCGATGATGAAGATTTAGCTGGGCCCATTTGTTGTGGTGCACATACACACGCACGCACACACACACACACACACACACACATATATATACTGTATATATATATGTGCTCACACACAAGCAGACACATGCTTTTCTTAACCCCTTTTCTCATTATTGGGAGGGCCTGTCCCACTGCCTGTAGCCACCTGCAAATTACAATTTAGTACTCCAAGAGTTAAGACTGTGTTCTTTCAACCCATTGTGTGTGTGTTTGTGTGTTTGTGAGTGTGTGTGTGTGTGTATATATATATGTGTGTGTGTATGTCGGGGGAGGGGGAGAGAGAGTCTGGTAGAAAACCTTTAATCCGGGTGCTGTCAGGCCCAAACCCGGCTTGACGTCCCATTGATGTGGAACAGAACAAAACACAGGGCCCCTTGCTAAGCTCCCACTGGCTCACACACACACACCCACACACACACCCACACACACACACACACGCACGCACACACACTGGGCCCCTCTCTAAAACCCCTAGCCCGGGCCCCTGCTCCCTAACTGGGAAGGGCATTCCTCAGTCTATGCACATGCGTGTGCATACGCAAGATCACTCACGTGCACACACAGACACACTCACACTGAACTGAAAGAACACAATCTTAACTCTTTAAGTGCAGCGTTGTAATTTGCAGGTGGTACGAGTGTGAAGGTCTGTCCCTCTCTCCTGAAGGGTATGTGTCCATTCATTTCCACATATAAACCTGAGTGTGTATGTGCGAGTATGTGCATGTGTGTGTTTGAGGGAGGTGGGAGACTCTTAGGTTTGAGAGCAACAATCTATTTGGTTTGCAGACAAATGTGTACACCACACACACATACACGCACACGCACGCACACACACACACACACACACACACACACACGCACACACAGACAGACAGATATATCATAAGTTTGGATACAGTTAACAGAAGCCAGATGCTCCAGTGTGTGTTGGCAGTAATGAAAGTGTGTATCCGTGGTGACAACAAACAGTTATTATTGTCCTGCTGTTTGGACAGCTCCCAGCCCGCAGCATCTCTGTTTACTATTAGCTTAAAGAAAGAGAAACAGAAAGAAGGAGACACAAAGCAGAGACAGGGAAAGCGAAAGGCAGATGCATGTCAGAGCGGATACAAAAAGCGACTTATATTAGAATAAACATGTATTTTAGCTAATGGTCTGGAACGGTCAGCGGTATTAATGTGTATTTGGCTGTTGTTCTTTTGGTGGCCAGCAGGTGGGGGTGTGGGCAGCAGTCAGTCAGGCAGCAGAACATCCTGCTCCAACTTTGACCCAACGTTGGCCTTAAGGTTGAAGCATTTTGGTTGTCAGTTCAGTTTCAGTTTATCCCACTAGAACTGAGGTGGTCCTGAGTGGTTCAGTTTTAGGCTTGAGGTGACCGCCACAGGTTATCACTTAAAGCCAACACTTAAAATAACTACAAGGACATAAGGGAGCCACACACCTACTATATGGAAACCATTCCCACCTCCTGTGACCGTACACACCCACTCTCACCTACATGGTCAGCTCATTTCCTTCTTCACCTTCTCCAGGACTAAACTCGCCCCTTGGTTTCCGCTGTTAAATTACAGAGATTTTTATTCCCCGGCGCTGGAATTCTGCCGCTTCCATTTTGGAATGTCATGGAGCTCCGAGTGAGCCGTTTGTTTGGGCCGGGCTGCGGTCCAGAGAGGCCTGAGCAGTCCCAACCAAAATGTTTTTATTGACGGGCGAAAGCAGTCAGGCCGACAGCACCGATTGGCTGTAATTGGTCGGCAAGTCAGTGGTGTGTTTGAAATACCCTATGTGAAGTGGCAGCCTTTAAAAGCACATACACAAACACACACGTACGCCCACCCCTGTTTCTCCGTCGCTTTAAGAAAAGCCAGATGGGCCACGGGGAAGCAATCACCCCTCTATTTGTCTTGGTGCTGATCAGGTTAGTGAAGTGTTCTCAGGCCTGGCCAGGAGTCTACAAACTGCTGCCTGTCGTCCCTGTAGCTCACTGCACTGCACGGCCAACTGGCCCGGTCAGACCGCTCTGGGGCCGCCTAACCAGCAGTACAGTGAGTGGGGAGAAATGCTCTATCTCCAGTAAAAGGGAATTACAGGGCAGAAGTAATGATTTGTCTGTCTGTCACTGTCTCTTTGTGGATGTCTGATATAGGACTGGGCTCAGTTGAACACCAGCTAAGTAGCTGACTGAGCTAATGTCAGCAGGGAAGCTGGTAGCTAACATCTTTCATCTGTTGATATGGACACCACCATTTAGGGCTGGGTCAATGGGTGGGAGGTGCGGAGGCAGCAGCGTGTGTGAGTGTGGAAAACATTCCAGCCACTGAACACACAGATGGTTTGGTTTAGAGCAATGAAATGAGCACCAGACACAGAGCAGTGACAGTGAACGAAAGCCTCAGTGATGCACATACACACACGTACACGTAGCCCTGACTGGATGGGTTAATGGAGTGACGGAATCCAGAAGGAATTTACTCAAGGACTCAGGGACTGAACTGTTAGGTAGCCTCTAAACTGCCCTGCAGAAAGTCCTGAGCACTGCTCAGTTTTTTCCGCATTGTAAAGCATTTATAACTTCTTAACAAGGGAACGACATATACAAGGATGAAAGAGCTGCGTGCAGAGAAATCGAAGGAGAGAATGGGAGACGGTCAGTGAGGAAGATGCCGAAGCAAAAAGACGGAGCAGGACCATCAGGGAGACTCCTTGGAAGTGAAACCTGATCCCTCCCAGACTTGCCCACCCCCTGATTGGCTGGCCCTCCTATGAACCCTGACCCTTGACTTTGTCTGGGGCTTGTGACCTTGAGTGAAGTACAGGCAGAGCGTTGCGTCTCCTCCCAGACCCTCGTCTGTGCTCTTTCTCCTCTCTCTCTCTCTCTCTCTCTCTCCCCTGGCTTTTCCTCTCTGCCCATTCGTCTCCAGCGAGAGAAGGTCTGTGGGGAGGAGATGGAGAGCAGAAATGTCAGCGAGACATTAAACAGAGTGCGCCTGTGTGTGCTCTCATAGTCCAACCTGTCTGATTTCCCTCTCTTCCATCCCCCCCCCCCTTCCTCCTCCTCACATCTCCTCTATATACGCTTCTCCACAGAGCAATAAATTCATCCTCTCTTCTCCAAATCTCTTTGTCTTTTTGGCTCCATCAACACCCTTATCACTTTTTCTGCCCTTTCTGCCTCCCTTTGCACTCATATGGTTTATTACACCCTGTGTCAAGGCCAGTACCACCAGTAATTCAAATAAAATGGTTGTATTTTAGTACTGTTTGGCAAATAACTGTGGCTTAAAAGGGAAATACCAACCATAGAATATGTTGCCTACTAGTTATATAGACTTGATTGGATTATAAATCAACATGAATAAGTTATATAAAATAAAAAATATAAATCAACAAAGCAAGAGAGTGTCATAACAATGTATAATTATAAATGAATAAAAAAAGCTTTGTTTCAGTTTATGAGGAAAGCTTTAATCCAAATGAGTTTAAAGAAATTGTTCAACATTTTGGAAAATGTGCTTATTGTCTTCCTTGTCGAGAGTTAGATGAGGAGATCAATATGTTTGCTTAATCTGTACAAAAAACAAAGTGTACAAACGCCACGTTGTGGTTTTATTGTGGGTTATGATCCAGACTATTCCTTGGCTGGGACCAGTAACTTCCTGGAGTCTTGTTGCACCGTGAGGTTGCAAGGCAACCAGCGGAGACTCCGGGAAGTTACTACCCACAGCCAAGCCTAGCTGTTTCCCCCTGTTTCCAGTCTAACCAGCTGATGACGATGGCTTCATTACCGTACAGACATGAGAGTTGTATTGATCTTCTCATCTAACTCTTGGCAAGAAAGACTATTCCTTTAATTTTGTAGCAGACAGGACTAATCCTAAAATATATCCATATTCATAGGGTTATCTTTAAATAAATACTATTTTTAAAAAAGGTAATCGTCAGTGCACCTTTACATTTTTGTGCTACCACTGATTCAGTGGCAACAAAAACACCTTTTTGTCATTTGTATCTGAGGACAATTTTGGAGCATGTCTATTTCTAAATGTGTGTATCGGCATTGAAGATCATCCTCTTTACATGCGTTGATTCTCTCCTCTCCTCTCCTCTTACACCTGTGGACACACATGTATACATGCCCACATGTAGTTCTGGCAGACGCACACAGAAGTCTCTCTGTGCTGTCCCAGTACAGAACATGGCAGCAGAGCGCAGCAGAGCACAGCCGAGTGGTGTTTATTTTATTGGATGTTTATTTCGCTCTGTAAAACATGCCACTCAGGGACCTCGTAGAGCTATGTACTCAAACCCCCTTCTCTCTCCCATCTCTCTCTCTCCGACTCTCTCCCATCTCCCTCTCTCTCCCTCTCTCTCTCTCCCAGTGTAAACAGTGTGTATATTGGGAGTGTTTCCTTCACTTGTCTGTGTAGAAGTGTAATCCATCCAGTCAGACATTGTAAACAACATCTCTGCATGTTTATAAATACTGCCCAACCACTCTAATGAATTTATGGTAATGCCTTGTTCTACTGCTTCTGCTGTGTGTACGAGTGTGCATGTATTACTACTCTGCTAAAGAGTACTGCACACGTTTTACTGGTTTCTGATGTTTCTGGAGGGGAGTTTTATTTTTCCTGGTGCGTACAGCCTGGTTAAAAGCTTCAAACCTGTGAAAGCAACAAGCATTGACTGACTGATATGAACGAATGTGCCACAGTACGAAGTCCATTAGCAAACCAACTCTATTTTATTCCATTTACCTCACTTCAACTCACCACAGCAAGATCTGATCTTTTAATGAAGTATATGTGTTACATTTTTGTAGAAGTTTGTTCCATTGATTTTGACTTTGATGATTTTTTAAACACATGGCGGAGACAGCCGCTGCCACTGGGAATGTGTGCATATTATTAAACTTGCAATTAACTTGTTGGAGTCTTATTTCACCACATTTCCTTGTTTGTAAAAAATGGAGAGACGTTAAACTTAACTTCCAATGTTGGAAATACATTACTCATTTGATAAGTGGTAGTGACTGCACTGCTTTTTATTTGCCTTTCACACTGTGATCCAGTCTGTTATGTTGCATTTCGAAATGCAACTGTAACTCAAGTGTTCCAGTTTAAACTGATGTTTTTCCTTCTTTTCATTGGACTATATATACATATAACACTGGGACGTGGTACCATATTGGTTGGCAGGTTGAATAACATAATATCTGCTCTATTCCTGAGTTGCTCCAAAGATGTCTTCAACCAACAGCTTGACTAGCTGATCCTTAGCTCTGCCCACCCTTTGTTGTTGTTGATACTTCAGATTTCACTAAACCTGTTGTAAGTTGTTCAAATGACTGTGTACTTTTTTATATGAACAAACTTACGCCTTCAGAATTATTTGAAAGAGTATCTATCTCAAGTCATGTACATCTAATGAAGCATTCACGTTTTAACTATGTACCCCAGCAAAGTGGTGTGAAGTTGTCCAAATT
Organism: Maccullochella peelii; assembly: GCA_002120245.1. Lineage (NCBI taxonomy): Eukaryota > Metazoa > Chordata > Actinopteri > Centrarchiformes > Percichthyidae > Maccullochella > Maccullochella peelii. The sequence goes on along the minus strand of LKNJ01000333.1, from coordinate 26,886 downwards.
CTTGCTCTGTTGTTGTGATTGGAGCATTGAGGGGAAAGGGGCGGGCATATAAATAGATCCATTGGTCATCACTTCTAACTTATATGATCTACCCCACATTGACAACCTCTTTTATCACATGACCGAAGTTCCATATTTAGGCCTGGCCTGTAGCAATAAGCCTGGACCCCCTTGTTGCCCCCCCTAAAATGCAGTGGGGTTTGCTATCAGGAACCAACGCAAGCCAACACTCCTCACTATGCAAAATAGCTGTCACTGTGATTTTAAAGTGGCTACAATCAATACTTTTTATAATAAAAAACGTATCAAATGAGAATGTGAAAACAGTGTTACAGTGTCTTTACAGGGCTTTATAGTGGGTTTCAGCTCATTGTTTAGCTGTCCGGGCCACAACTTCATTGTTCACTGTCACCGCTCTCATAGTGTAGTTTTCGACCACAGCAGAAGAACTCTAAAAAGCCAATGTACACACTACCTGCTCAGCATCAAACAGTCAGACAGACAGACAGACAGACAAAGTTAGTGACTACCTGGTGAACATAGTGGAGCATTTAGCAGCTATTGAGCCAGATAGCCTTTTTCCTTGAGTTGGTAGAGACCAAAAACAGAGCTAAAAGAGAGTGAATACTGGACTTAAATTCATCACGTGGACTCCAAATGAATGATAATGTTGTTTCACTGCTGGATGTGTAAATAAGCAACTATTTGCTAATAAGTTTGCCATTTTAACTTAAATGGTTATGATATGTCAATGTTGTGCTCACAACTGCCCCCAAGGGTCCGAAAATTAAGTTATTTCGGTTATTGCAGGTTTAGTAAAAATATTTAGGCTGATCATTTTCTTTGTCTATAGGCGCGTATATTACGTTGTTGTGGCCATAGATGTATAAACTGTTTCTATATGGTTGTAGCCATATCTTCCCCATTTTTCATCGAGTTTCCTCAAATGAGTGAAACTGCGCCCCTCTGTTGACAAACATGGCACCGCAGCCTTAGCGAAGTCTCCCGGCGAAGAAAGCAAGGTGAATTTGACATCCTTTTAAATACTTTGAATAAGTATCAAACAGTCAAATGTGGTCACTGTCATGTCACTGTCACTCATAACAAAACAGTAGAAAGTTAACAACATAATTTAAAATAAACAACCGGAAGAGTTAGCCTGTTTTCCAGTGTTGCTAATGACATTAGCTCCAGTGTTTTTAGAGTTAGCTAGCAGAGATGGAGTTCTGTCAACAAACAAAATGACCATCACAGCTACACATGCAGTGGGACATTATGGATAATTCATCTCCATGAGAGAAAGGAGAATAGACGTCAGATAACGTGAGTCAAATACAGCCTCCATGTCTGTCAGTCTGTCTCTGTTTGTGTCTTGGCTTGCTGATTTCTTTCGTGATGGTTAAATGTCTCTCCGTGGCTGTCTGCGTGTATTTAACTCCTTAGGAAAAAACCAGAGGTCATGTTATGGTTATTGGTTGTTCAGTCACCTGTTGATGGTGTGGGATTTGTGAATGAGCCTCTGCTGAAACGTTTGCTGCTAGTTGCTTGTGAGAAGTTCTTCTTTCTTGTTTGTTTTTAAGCTGTGCTGTATATTGAGTAATGAGCTCAAAGTGACTTTACTGAAGGCCTTTTTTTTTGTATGCCATCCATATAGATAAGAGTGAAGAAGTCATGTATTTGAGACAGTGTACACAAGCCTTTAGATCTGTGATTGTTTTTACTGTTCAAGTTTTCAGTACTGATCTGTACTGGTCTCTCCAGAGTATAAGCTTTGTAGTTAGTTTGCAGGAGAATACACAGGAAATACAGTCTCATACAACAGTCATGCAATAAATCCTATCCTCATGGAGGGTATTATGTTGAGTTTTTTGTTTGGACCCACTATAAAGAGGTATTGATTCAACCATATGGTTATTTTGGAGGCTGTTGTTTGTGGTGCTGTTACTGTAAATTATGTTGTATCATACTGAAAGGTGTTTTTAATACTATGTCCTAACCATTTATATCAATGAGGGTAGAGATGATGATAGAAACACCTCTCTGTGTTATTGCCAGCCTCCAAAATGACCATGAAGTTGAATCAACACCTCTCTAAACTAGTTTCAACAAAAACTAAATATTATAACCTTCATAAAGGGAGGGTTTATTTCATGGCTGTTACATTAGACTGCATTAGTTTTACCTGGCTGTACCTAGTAAACTGGCAACTGAATGTAAATCCCTTTTCTAAGAGTTCACTAATTGAGTGTTATGCGGTTTGATGTATTACACCACAACAGAACAGTGCTACTGATTTGAAGATGCTGACTTTGTTGGTAAAGTGACACGTTGTCCTAATTTATACGTTATTTCTTCACATGACCTGCCTGACTTGGCTTCTGAGCCACTCTGCTCCTGAAATGAGCCCTTAGACAGCTGGCCCCAGTCTGGCCCCTGCGGTTTACACTGGCTAGAACTACCGCTGTCACAATCCTTTCCTAACTTAACCAAGTTGTTTTTTGTGTCTAAATTTAACATCAGAAAATGGCTTTATTTTCAAACATTAGAGAGTAAGTTTAGTCAAGATATAGAAGAAACATCACAGACTGAAGACCCAACCATAATCTAATGTGTACTGGTATGCAGCTAAGTAAGCTTCAACTGAAAATGTGGGTTTGCTGCTCCAATTGCTTGTTACATGTGTTTTGTTAATTTGATTATTTTGTGTATGTGTGTGTGTGTGTGTGTGTGTGTGTGTGTGTGTGTGCGTGTGTGCACACAATCATGTGTATGGAAATGTATGCATGTGTGTCCGTTGCTCTCAGACTAAGCCATCATGGCTCCCCCCTCATCAGGCCCGACAGGTGTTATTACATTGAAATGAGAGCAGTGATGTATGCATCTGTAATGTGGACCTGTCCTCTTCTGCTTGATGGAACCTGACGCTTCTCATTATCGTGACGCCGCTGAGAAAAGAACAAAGTACCAACACTTTGCCTGAAGAAGTGTCGCTCATAAGGCGTCATGAAGCGCCGCAAAGCACATTTCCTGAAGACGTTGACGGAAAGTGACACATCACATTTTAAAATTCTTTCGAAGTGCTAACAAATCTGATGTCAGTTCTATTTAGCGCAGATAAATGATGTTTCTTTTGCAATTTGGATGTTAAAGAATGTTAAAGTACTTAAGAGAGTGATATGATAATGACAAAATAATGCATTTTATTTAGATTTGACTTTCAAAACAGTGTCACCAGGTAGCAACAATAGCATTCATAAATGAAAGAGACCAGTTAAAGCATACACCGCTGATTTATTTGGTATTTGACAACAGCCGTATTGCAATAGAAAATGCTCATTTAGAAATATCCTGGTGCTGTTGTTTGCCAACATCTGATTCACTGCTGCAGAAATGCAATATACTACAGAAGCTTTGCCTTGCAAGCGTCTTTTCTTTGCATACCACCTTGATACAACTCTTTATTCAGTTCACACATGTCTTGGTTACTGATTTTGATTCAGTGGTTGTTGTGCCACAGAGACCCAAGAATGAGCACGTATTTTTTGTTCCCGACACACTGCAGGGGCAAATTTGACTGCTGTGCCGCTGTGATCACACACAATGAGCAGTGATAAAATAAAAGACAAAGATAAAGACAACCTTTTGTTACATGAAGAGAAGGAAGGAAAAAATGGGAAACAAAAGAAACAACACATTAAATACAGCCTCATACAAAGCAGTGCTCATTTTTATCCTGGGGAGAGGGTCACTATCGCTTACCTCAACTGTTTGTTGTTATAATTTTTGTCATTTTACTGTATTTACTCATTATATTTTGTAATTTTTTTTCCTTTAAAATCTGCATGTTATCATTTTAACTAACTTTAGTCGCAGAAAAACAGATGTGATGTCTTTGAAACATCAGCCCTAGCTGTTGAGTGATACAGCAATAAAGCTGAAAACGTAGTTTGATACAAGATACAATTATTTGTCGTGATTTTAACTCATGTGCCATATATTCCTGTTTAAACCAGGAAGTGTAAACCAGGCTGCTGGGCTTTTATGCTGCTACCACAGTATTAGCCTGTATAAAATGTATTATATGTTCAACAATTGTGAAGTCTGACCTGCGGATTTGTAGCTTGTGACAAAATGGCATTGTCACTGGAAATAAATTCATGAATTTTTCACTGGCAAGTTTTCACTTGAAATGCTGGAAACGGATCATTCACAGAAGTCGGTGCTAGTGTGACTGCTTCCTGGTTATGACGTGTCCTGCCAACCTGTCTTTGCAGGCACACCTCGGGGATATGTGCTCTCTCTCTCTCTCCTCTACTCCCACGATAGCTGTTCATCAAGCTGCTTTCATTTTTGAACAATGCCACCTGAATAGCTGTGGTTATACGGACAATATTTTTTCAACCCAATTAAAATCATTCTGATTAGAGATTCCAACTTGACTGTTTACATGGACGCTAAATAAAGTGATCCGATAAGATGCGTGTTAACAAAGCATTTAATCAGAATGTAACTTTTTTGACGTGCGCACTAATCTGCCGGAAATATAACAGAAGGAGAAGAAGGTTTTTTTTCGACTTTGTTCCTCTGTCCTTTCGAGCTGAGCCTGCCGACGGAGCCCGCTGGCCCTCGATGAAAACCCTCTCCTGGGTATTTCCTCCTGCAGTAAGTGAGAAAGCTCAGCGTTTTAAACACCTTCCTGATGTACGCCTGCAGATCAACAGTCACAAGCATCGTTACATTGTCCGTCACAGTCTAGCTTTGCTTTCAGTGTGTCGCTCACACTGCTGAGCTGCTCATTGGCTCTCTGCTGGCTACTAAACAACCTGACACCTTGCTCCCAGTCGACTGTCAGCTTTATAGATTTTGCTCTGTTTCTTCTTAAGACCTCTCTCCAAGGGCGTCAATTTGTGGGGGTGGGGGGGTGTTTCAGAACATTTTTAACAAATTATGCTTTTAAAAAGTGAGGGGACAAAATTGGCAATTTCAAAAAATGTCCCCAGACATGTCCCCAGTGTCCCCAGTATAAATGACACCTCTGCCTCTCTCATGTACATGTGACTCATGAGTCTTGCTAATAAATGTACTCCAGATTTGGACTCTTCCTTAACACTTATAAACTGACCTGACTGCTGTTTCACCATATTCATTCCCAAAGTAAAGCTTCATATCATGCTCTGCTGCAGTGATGATGTTCTTAAACCCTTGCTCGGGTGAGCGGCTATTTCTCATTAGACAGAGGATGTGTGTTATGGTGCGCTCTTAGTAAACATTTCAAGCAACACTTTGAGTAAAGTTTTTCTGTCGTCTTTAGACCGTCAGTCTGGTAATTCATTGTGAGTGTGAGCGTGTTGCTGTGTCCCTCAGAGATGGCTCGGGGTGAATTGCATGAAAGGACAGCTCAAGTGTATTAGCGAATAAAGTATACACGTTTTATTACCCTTCATCCCTTTATCTGTGGACATGAAAGAGTCTATTCACTCGGCTGGGCTTATGCAGTGCACGAATAAGCAGCATAGTCCCACGTGTGCTGGCTGAGTTTGTCCATGTTCGCTCCAACAATTGAGAGGGACAAAGGTGAACCAACTGATTTGTTGCAGTCGCTAAAATAATAGAGCAATTTCTTTCCTTAATGCTCATGGTCAATGTTGACTCACACAGGCGTACACACACACACACACATACACACACACGCCGACGGCCAGGTCTGCTGAGAACAGGCTGTTCGCTCAAATCGTCCTCAAACAATGAAGTGCTGAACAGATCACATCAATCTCTCTCAAGAGAAATATTAGTTTCCCCCACCTTCCTTCCCCCCACCCGCACATACTGGAGGAGGCCGGGGTTGCGTATGTGTTTTCATGCTTGACTGTGTGTGTGTGTGTGTGTGTGTGTGTGTGTGTGTGTGTGTGTGTGTGATCTGTGGGTGTGTGTGGCAGTGTGCAGTGAGCTAGACAGTGGAAAAAAGATACATTTTCAGCTCGTCTCAAATTTACCTCGAGTCCCCCGCAAGGCTTACACAACTGGCGAAAAATAGTCAGTGAGATTCCACTGTCATGACCGTCCCGCCGAGACATAAAACAAACTGGCAACTCACTGCACATCAATTACACCTTTATTTGTTGGCTGGAGGTGGGGTGAAAGAGGCCTTATTTTCATAGCAGCTTAAAAAGGGGATTTTACTGCAATAGTAGTGCAGTGATTTATATTTTTGCCTGTTTTAATAGCAGCAGTATCATCCTAAAATGTACTTAACAGTAAGTAAATCACATGCTTTCACTGCTGAATGCCACTTTAATACACGGGGTGGTATGTGAGACATTTTTAATATCAGAATTAGAAATTAGTTTTGAAAATTTGAAAGAGAGAAGAAGGAAGACTGGCTGATAAGGCAGCTTTAGGGTTTAAAGAAGTTTCTCTTTTTTTGTGCAGTTTTAAGAATTTTTTTTTTTTCAAGTTTAAGAGAGGCACTCTCTCTCCGTCTCTCTCTCCCACCCCCCCACTAATCTCTGTATATTAGCTCTCAGGAAGGGAAAGCTCTCTCGGTGTGTTCTGGCTGTTTTAATATCTGTCAGCCTCATCCTGTGCTCCATCCCTCGGCTTCCTCCTCTCTTATTTTGGCTCTCTGTTTCCTCCTGTCTTCATATTTCACTCCTTTGTTTGACTCCTCTGTCCCCATCTCCGTTCACTCTATCAGTCCTCGTCAGTGACCGGCAGCGGACAACTGCGTGTGTGCAAGTGTGCGTGTGTGTGTGTAGTTTATAGACGGATGATGAGGTCTACGCCATGTAGTGCGTTGTCTTGGCATTCCTCATTTCACCCAGTGCTTTTTGTCAGAGCAACGTGGGTTTCTTGACAGTCCATATAAACACACTGATTACAGCTAGAGCTATGGGACCTGTGTGTGTGTGTGTGTGCGTGTGTGTGTGTGTGTGTGCGCGCATTTGTGTATTTGCATGTGTGTGTGAGTGACTGATGCCCAGCGTGCACCTGTGTTTAAGTGTTAACTCTGCAGCAACATCTTTCAGCAGGCCATCTGTTCAATTAGATTTGTTTCAAAACAGCTAATGTGCGGAGATACACTTTTTTTTGTTTCCAAGTTACATTCCAAGAATGTTTAATTAACTTACCAATGTGACACCCTTTGATATCCATTACTGTCAAGATTGAATTGACAGCGTGCCCTTGTGACATGGATTGGATAACTGCATACTGAAACATTCTTTCACCTGAATCAAAACTATTGAATCAAATCTTTCTCTTTAGAAAATACATTTCTCTGCCATGCTGAGGATTTGAGAACATGTTGCCACAGAACTGCTCAGGTAGCTCGTACTAGTTCATACAAGTAGTCCCCCATCATAAAAACATTGCTTTAACATACAGTATGCCCATACCTGCACGATGCATCACATACAAACTGCCTTTAAAACTGTATTTCTAAAGACTCTGAAGGTCACATGGCCGTCATACAAATTAAACTGCAGCGAATCAGTACTTGCCTGTAAACATTCTTTTAACTAACATGAATTCATCAAATGACAAAAGGCAAACAGCAGGAATGTTTTCTGCAAACGTTCTTGACACTGTTGACCTCGCTTTGCAAATTATTGTTGCAAATAAAGGCCACCTCGGTGATCGAGGCTCTGTTCATCTGAAACAGGCTGTCTGGTCAACTCAACCCATTTAATTAATACCGTTATCAGATAATGTTTTAGTGTTTCCAGTGAAAACCCTGCATATCACACGTCAACTTTATAGGAACTAATAAAAGGGCTTGTTTCAAACGTAATAATGCATTTTTGTGACAATCCATTGTGTTTTGAAAAGATTTGTATGAGCCTTAGTGGAAGGGGAATTTGTTAAGACATAACAAGGGATGTCATCAAGTTTATTGAAAACACAAGAATAACCATACTTGGAGAGACCTGAATTTCACTGTCTCTAAACCGCTCCTTCTTTTCAGCTGACAGCAGTCAGTTTGACACAGAGAGCAGAGAGGCAGAGGTTAATATTATCTCCCCCTCCACATTTCTCCTTTTTATACAGAAATAAAGTGGAGCAGCTGCAGGAAGCTCTGAATTCTGCTGCTCGGTACAAAGTGCTGCAATTTTCTTGGCAGAGCAGAGTGTTTCCAAAAGTTGGACAACTTGTTTTTTTGTGTTAAAATAATAAAAACAAACATAGAAAAATTTTTTGTTGAGAACTTGGTCAATGTAATAAGTAAATATTTAAAAAAGAAAATATGCATACAAAGAATTATGCATGAAAGTTATGAAAAAATGGTGCGCCAAACCACGCCAGGCAGCTCCTTCTCCACATATCTGTGACCAGGACACTTTACCAGCCTTCCCGCCTGTGATCACAGCCATTCCAAAAAAAAGAAAAAGAAAAAAAAAAGGTGCTTATTGTTCATTATACATTTTTAAGTTTGGTATGTAAAATGACACATAGATGCAATTTTAAGGGGTAATTTAAGAGCTCCATGCTAATTTATTTTTTTATGACATCTTTGTTGCTAAGCAGTCTGCAGTGGAGGTTTTTGTTTTTTTTGCACTGCACTTTTTGGAAGAAAAGAAAAAATGTTTCAGTGTAGCGGGGGGGGGGGGGGGGGGGTTCTTTTAAACAGTTTCAGTAGGTTTTGTGTTTTCTTTGTTGCCATTTTTTTGGTCTTTTCTATTCATGCTTAAGCTAAACAAACCCGTTCTTCTTTAGTTGATTCCACCAACCTTTGCTGTTGCTACTGGGAATCTAAAACACACCATCTACTGTGTGGTAGAAGACCTTTCCACCTGTGCAACGCTGCATATGTAGAACAGCAGTTGTTAAAGCTCGTGTGGACTGGTTGTAAGTTTGTGCAACTGGATATTTATTCACGGTATGTGGAAATAATTCAAATTATCACTATAAGTCAATGTCCTGTAATACTGAAGCAGTGCTTCCATCTGAATTGAGCCCTAAAGGAACAACAGCTTACAAAGCTCTTATAGCATCTCTGACCTCATTACCTTTACCTTGCCACCATAAATATAGATGTTTTTCTTTTTGTCTTCTTTTTATATACAGTATATGCTGAGAGCAGGCATGCTGATAATGGATACTCCTACTCCACTAACAGTGCATTACGCAATGAATAATAATAATAATATGCAATTTGAAATCTTACTGCGCTTTTTACATGAACTCTGGACATTTGTATCTGTGCAGACTCAGAGGTCAATATTACACAGGTGCAATGAGCACCTTGCCGTTCCATTCTGTTTTGTCCCTTTCCAGTTAATTCACTTCTGCTCCATCCCATTCCGCTGTGTTCTGTTCTGTTTCGTTCTGTAGCATTCTGTTCAGTCGAATTCCCTTCCGTTCCAATCTGTTCCGTTCTGTACCCGATCTGTTAGCTGCAGCAGCACCGCATAACTGTTGACACCCCATCATTACTACATTAAGTAAGATATTTTGTGGTCCTTAGCTATGACGGGTCATATAAATAGACGTTAACAAAATGAATGATCAAACTATAACAACTGCCCGACACCAGCAACTATACGGTACTATACACACACTATTTAAACAATAATCAGTGCTTGCTGAGTGTTTAGAAAGGTGCATTAGTAATCTGAGACTGATTCTGTTTAACTTTCAGTAGCTGATTATGTTTTATAAGCAATTATTGGTCAGCTCTGAGACATTTCTGGACTCACCCACCCAACCCTTTATATCACCTTGAATAGGTTTATTCCACACACCTTCCTGTTTGCTGATGTTGGCAGAGCTTTAGCTTTGGATGGCCAGCCAAACACACGGCTACTACTGCATGATTTGGTTATATTCATAGACCATTGTCCATTCTGCATATCTGTGGTGACTGCTGTACTCGTGTTGAAATTCAGAGTGTTTTTCTGCTTCTGATTGTGAAACCTGAAAGGATAAGGTGGAACTAATTCTCTCGGCCTTGTTAGCGAAGGCTGTCGCACTTTGTTTGTGTGCTGCAGAAATGTGTCTCTACCTTCCGAAGCTCGCCTCTTCTCATCTCTCTATTTGCTTTTATGTCTCAAGTACATTATTTTGTTATTATTATTAACCAAAAAAGCTGGGCCCTCTCTCTCTCTCTCCCTCCCTCTCTCTCTCTCTCGCTTCCAGGAGTGCGGAAATTGAATATTGCATTTAAAAGTCAATTTCCACGATGGGATTACGCAAATCAGCCTCTCCCCGTTTCACCCTTTGCTTCCATTCATCTCTCATTCATCCTCCTCCACCTTGATGCATCTCTTCATTTGCTGTGGTTTACTCTATTCATTTGAAGACATCTTTTTTCCACGCTCTACAGCCCGACTCATGTTTTTCCACTTTGCATTGTTACATTGCCCCTGGCCAACCTGTGCCAAAAACGAATAAAAAAACCCACCCCTAAAAAAGCTATTACTCCTAAAAATTAATGTTTCTGGTCAATGCAATTTAACTATTAGAGGTGTGAGTTATTTATTTATCTTTCTATCTTTTCATTTGTATTGAAAGAGGGCAAATTGGTGAAATTGTGCCTGTGAAGTGAATTAGGAGAAGAAGACTTGGGTGAACAAAGGCACACATTAATACTCCACAACCCCACCTCACCCTGAGTCAACCTGTCTCTCTCAGTAAGAACACACTTGCAGGAAGAATCCTATACAGGCGTAAAGAGATTTCTTGAAAACTAGATGCAGGGGCAAACACATGTTGGTGTGATGTTGCTCAGTTTCTGTTAGAAAGGTTTGTAATATTCAAATATGATATTATATATTATTATTATATATTATCTTAATATAGTCAAGTGCACCTTCTGCCTCCAAGGTCAGCTGTATTAGAGGCAACTTTTACAACATAAAATTTTGGTGAGAGAGAGAGAGAGAGAGAGAGAGAGAGAGTGAGCAAAAATGTAACTTGGACACTTCTTTCGTTTTTTTTCTGCATGGTTTTGTGCCCCGGTCAGCAACTGGAAGGTGTTGTTGTAGTAACCTGAAGCTGCAGCTAACGCCCAGCGCTCATGCACACACACGCACTCACACACTACCTGCAGAGAAAAGAGCAATCTAACAGGAATGTTTGGAAGACAGGGTTTTTGTGCAGAGAATGTAGACACTAAAGTGCTAAATATTTTCCCAGAGAGAAGACAACTAGCACTGTCTTAAAATTAGAATTTGAAGGGCTTCTAAAATATAATGATGAGTAATGTGCGTTGTATCAGTTAGTTTTTGAAGAAAACATACACATTTTATACAAAATCACTATGTTTCTGTGTGTCTTAAAGTAATGCTTATAATGGGCAGTGGGCAGATGCAATTACATCGTGCTTATCTAGGAGTCAAAGATCTTTAGTTGCACGGTTAAGAAGAAGCGGTATTCTGTGGCCACTGAGGTTGGCAGATTCAGAAATATTCCAGAGGAAAACAGATTGATTGTGTGGGCTGTGTGATTTGGGAGAAGTGGAGAGTGAGTCCCATTTTCTTTTTGTACTGTACATGCAGTGATGATTCAAGAATGTCAATTTTACATGAAATGGCTTGAAAAATCCCTGAAATAATAATAATAATAATAATAATAATAATAATAATAATAATAATAAAAAAAAATTACACAGATCAAAAATTGGAACGGAACGGTGGTTTAATTAAATTTTTCGGGCAATAATGAAAACGTCATTCATTCTTATGACTAAACGTGCTGTACACTAAATCATTAACTGTGCTTGTGGGGACCATGGATAACTTTAATGTCACACAAATTGACTAATAGCACATTCTTCCTGATCTTTGAACTTTTGTGTGTAAATGTTCCCCTGGTGCAAAAGAGTATGGGTTTATTGATATGTGTATATAACAAGCAAAGTTCCTTATCCCGTTAAATTGGAAAAATAACAGATGAGCCTAACATTGGTGCATATGCAGAAAAAATGGCCAAGTGTATGGGAATGGAAAAAGTATGCACATTAAGAGGCAAACTGAGAGCCTATTAATAAATCTGGAAACCACCTATTCATTGTCTAGTGTGGAGTAATAGAGGGAATCTTGTGGTGCAGGAAGACCTGGATTATGTTTAAATGAATATAATATAATGGTATACCTTGCATGAGATGAAAGGTATATGTTTTTTTTCACCTTTTTGGGGGATTTATTTGTTTCTTGTTTTTGTGTCTCTAGATGTTGATGTGGATGTTTTCGACAAATTCTGTAACAGTTGTCTTTTTTTCTTTATCAATTAAATGTCCATGTAACAGGAGATAAAAGAAAAGGAGAAAATGGGAGGGAAGGAGCTTGCTACATTTTGCTGCTTATAGGCTGATTGAAGATATATGGTGGAAAATGGCATATATGTACTGTGGAAAAAGTTCAGAATTAGTTGATTGTTAGAAATAGCACGTTTTTGCAAAAACCTTAAAACATTACAAAAAAATGTAGCTTTAGTAACCACTTAAACAATAACTTTTTCTCCGAAGCGAACAAAATATGAAACTCTGGCCTCCCCAGTCCTCTGCCACCCTCCCTCTCCTCCTTTCCTCGCTACTTTCATCATTTTCTGCACCTCTCCAGACGGCATCTCTCACCCGCTCCACTTTCCTCTCTGCTTGTTTACAGTAAGCAGGTCCGAGCAGGATGGTTTTACCTTTTATGGCAATTCTTCATCCACGGTAAAAGTGCACTAATATAACGGTATGTTACCCACCTCTCCCTCCTTATTCTGACCTCCCGGATGGGGTACCAGGGGTGGGTGGACTATGTGCATGTGTGTGTGTGGGTACAGGCTGGATCACCAAGTCTGTGACGCATTCAAATTCTGATGTGGTTAAAAAAAAAAAAAAGAATGTCTCATTTGTCTACATAGACAGATAATGGCTGAGGCATAGGTTTGTTTTGAATGGCTGGCTGTATAAAAAGCTCCTCTCACAAGTGTTTAGGTTAGACTGGGGGTCCCTATGTCAGACACACACACACACATGCATGCACGCACACACTCACAAACCAGGCAGGTGTTATTGAGTAAGACCTGCTGCTGACACATCCAAGCATTCAATGGGAGGAAAGAGTGTGAGCCGGAGAGAAAGAGATGACATACGGCATTGTGCAGACATAGTGGGCACGGACGGGAAATGTCATGTTTCAAAGCCATGTTAATTACAGTAATATGTGAAGACAACATTAACTTCTTTTCTTACTTAAGCTCTGTAATTTCACCCTATACAGTGTAGCATCAATTAAAACCTTTCAGACCCTCTCCACTGATGCTCTTTGCTGCATGCCAAGGCCGGCATGTTGGCAGGAGTCATCTCAGGGATTTCTCACTGTCACTACGAGCTACAAAAGCTGCTGGTAGAAGTCATTCAAGAAATAAGGGTGCGCGCGCGCGCGTGTGTGTGTGTGTGTGTGCGTGCGAAATGCTTCTGAGAGTTTGTGTGTTTTATTGATATATTTGCGTGTCTGTTTGGGGGCCTATGTGCAGCAGGGGGGACTTAAGTTAGTCACAGGGTGTGCGCTGGGATCTGACCTCCACTGGTTATGAAATGTCAACGTGTACGTTTTTGCGTGTGAGTGTGTGTGCGTGGCTCTGGAATGCCAGTGTCAAGGGCCTGAGAAACGGCCATGTACAAACAAACATAGGCTCGTCTTTCCCTGTTGCTCTTCTCTGGTCCCTATCACTCACATGAAAACACACACACACACACCGACACCGTGTGGTTGCATGCGAGCGGTGTTTATTGTCTCAGTGTTAACTAACGTTGCTGCCATATCTGGCCTCTGTAATTAGATTTACCTTTCCTTGTTTTTCTTTCCTTTCAGTCGGCCCTTTCCTGCCTTTTGCTTTCTCTTTCTCCATCAAAGTTGTTTTTCTTCCATGAGCGGCCGGTGCAGAGGGAAGGGGTGAAGGAAAGGAGGAGAGGAGGATCCCAGCTCCACCGCTTTTCATTGCTTACTTCTTATTCTATTTTTTTCCTCCTCTGTTTTTTTCCTCCTCTCTCCTTCCTCCACTGTATCTGTCACCTGTCCTTTGCCTCCTTGATTTCCGGAAAGAGCAGCACCCTGCGGTTCCTCCCAGAGCGTTGCCAGCGGGATCCGCTTTCTCCCCCTGCCCCTCAACACCCCCAGCCCACCTGGAGGGATGGGATACCTTGCTGTGGGGTGCACACACAAACATACAGTTACATTTCAGGCTGAGCAGGCACTCAATGGGCCCCTCGTGCAATGTCTCTGCAGTTAAAAGTGAGTGTGTTAGTGTGTATTTTCCCCATAGAGGTTGCAACCTACCGTCAGGGGAGATGATCTCTCTATTGTTGTTTTGCCTTTTATCCATTCCCTCCTTCCATTATATCTCTCTTCTCCTCATCAACTGGTCCCGGATGCTTTGGGATGTGGAAACGAACACACACACTTACAGTGCTCACAGAAACAGCAATAAACCAAAAAGTTTATTTTTATACTCATTATCTTGTGACACAAGCCCAGGAGAGAATACTTGCACAAAGTTTTATTTAAACGGTAATGTCTTTCTCTCTGTGTGTGTTTCTGTATGTGTGTGTGTGTGTGTGTGTGTGTGTGTGTGTGTAGGCGATTATAGCAACACTGTTTTTAGTGACACAGTCTCTGGTTCTGTTTTGGAAAGAAAACCTAAAAATGTCCCAGTGCTGGTTGAAGTGACCCTGCTGTGCCAGCTGTAAACTCCTCTTATGGTAGTGTTATGGCCCTGTGTACAGTGCTGTGTGTGTGTACGTCTACGTGGGTTATGCCACTTTGTTTTCCCCTCTAGATTTAAAGCCTTACATGGAGACAAACAGACACTAGAAGCTACATGGAAGTTCCCCAGACAGGTTTTTGTTGTGTGTGCATATATATATATGTGTGTGTGTGTCATTCTGTGTCTGTGTGTACACAAACCTTAGAGTCCCATGGGTGAAGGCTACCATATCAAAGGTTCAGTAAGCAGGTATTAAATATCACTCCCCCGCTAAAGAAGGTTTGCTCCTGTTTAGAAGTGACAACAATAGGTGGCAAAACACTAGACTGTCACTAGAGGGGCGAAACCCAGTCCGCTATGCCCTGAAGTACATGGGTTTTAATCTCTCCAGTTTAAATTTGATGGGCCTGCTGCTGCCAAAAATGAACATCTACCACATTTACCTTCCTCTTTCCTTTTTTCCCCTGCTATTTTCACCTGGCCTGCTCTTGTTTTTAATGTGTCTTTGAATTCTGAGACACATGTCTGGAAGTACCAAAATGAAAGACAGGAGAGTTGAGTTCAAGAGGGAAAAATAAAGGAAACTACTCAACTGCCCCCCTTCTCTCACTCCCTCTCCTCCTCCCTCTCCTCCTCCTCCTCCTCCTCCCCTCCAGGGAATGTTTTGGGGCCCAGCTCATATTTTGTTTGCACAATGCATTCCTGCAGGCTCTTTATTTATGTCAATCTTCCTTTTGATCAGAGTCCGGTTACCACCGGTTACCCACTCGCTGCTCCTGTGAGTGAAGGAACCCACCTGTGATGCAGGACTGTGTGTTTGTGTGTGTGTGTGTGTGTGTGTGTGTGTGTGTGTGTGTGGGTGTGTGTGTGTGTGTGTGGGTGTGTGTCTGCAGGAGTCTGGGGCCTTCGTTCCAGGGCAAGTTTACCGTCAATTAATATGGCTAAATGATTCCCTCACATGGTAAAGTATTTATGTAAGGTGATCTGGCTGGTGGCGGAGCCCAGGACATCTGGCTGTGATCTACACCACAGATGGTTCTACCTGCTCACACACTATCTTTACACACAAATGCACACAGACACACACTTAGAGTCTGGAGGTGGAGAGGTGAGGTAGACGTCTTGTGTGAGTGGATGCGTGTGTATGCGCTTTAGTGTGTTTTCGGGCTTTAGTGCCCGACTGCAGCTGCTTAAAAGGAAATGGTGAAGTCAAGCTTTTCAATGGGATTCACGCACACCGCTGAGAGAAGAGGTCATGCATGCTTGACTTCTGGGCTTGGTTAGGGGAACAAGAGCTTTGAGTGTGCACATGCACAAATGACACACATAAAACAACAGATTTTAGGAACAACCTACTTTATGTAGTATATCTTCTCCTAAATAAAATGAAAAAACAAAACCCAAAACAGCTTAACAAGTAGCAAAAAGCATACTCTAAACAGCATGTAAAATAATAGTTCCCTATTTGTCTAAACAAATACACCTGAACATAATTTCCTTAAGCTATTCATGGTTTTCTGATTTTCATCTGTAAGCAAAGGAGTATGTATTTAGTTAAGGTGTTGTCATCAGGGTGTTGCATAGCTCATGATCTCAAACTGACTACTACAGGTGTAAGCGTTTACCTTTCCTGCCTTGACACGAAAAGCTCACCGGACCAGTTTGTTGTGTTAAAATACTTCATGTGAGGGGAGGATTATACTAGTTTAGGAGTACCCTGTCACCATCGCCATCATCACATGAGGGGAAGAAGTTTTGTTGCTTCTATCATCATTTTCATGACTTTCATCATTTGTGCTCGGGTCACTGCTTCTAACAGAACCGCGTTCCCTTGAGTTGTCCCTCATGGTGCACCATATGTTGGACAATTCCAGCTTAGCTTATCTTTGCGAGCTGTAATTTGAATTTTTTTTTGTCTATTTGTTTTAGTGTGCTGTGACTGTATTTATTCAGTAACAGATGCCATGTAATAATTTAAAAAAACACAAGTTAGACAGTGTTTATCATCTTTTCTTCGGTATTCAGGCAGCTCTAAAACTTTGCAGTGATATGAATCGTAATGAAGGATGTTTGTTATATACGGTGAGATATAATATCCTAAACAAAAATGCAGTTTCCAGATTAGATCAAAAAAATGTAGGAAATATGTCAGAGTACTGACTTATATTTTTCATTTCATAGTAACAAAAATATGTATAGGCGAATATATATTAAGTCATATAAGAAATATTGCTGAAAAATGTAACAACAAATAAATTATATTAAAATGAACATACACCTCATACAGAACACCGCACTATGTTATTTTACAGGTTTACTTGAGGATACACTTAACCATACTGTAGTTCTTAGTTGATGTACAATCTCTGGAGGTTCTGTAGGAAAATGAATCATATCACATTAACACTATATATATACAGATAATGAGACTTTTCTTGTATGACATTTACATGTATTTTTCCTGCAGAGAGAGAAAACAGTCAAATGTACCATCTCATAAATAGAATAATTAAGCTTTCCAAATACAAATTATGTGTATGTACTTACCCTAATAGGGATGTAAGGCAACCTTATCAAAAATGTTTATTTATATAATGGGTTGTGTAAAGAAAATTAATATCAGCCGACATATCAGAATCAGATTTTTTTAAATCTCAGATATCAATATCAGCATCAGCCTCAAAAATCCTGTATCGGTCGGGTTTCACTTCTTGCATTACATGTTGTGTTATGAGCTATTACGTTGTATATTTGGCGTTATATCCCTGCACTACAATTACCCAGACTATTTCCTGAACATTTTTCTATTTCTAATTTTGATTAAAGGTTTAGCCCGGGCTGCAGAGAGACATGCTTGACAGTAAGATTTTCCAAATCCTGAGGAAAAAGTGAAATAATAATGTCCTTTTCTCCGTGAATAACTGCTGCTATGGTGTGGCGATTCACCTCTGACTGCTGCTCAGTAGACACCAGTTGAAGCGTGTGGTATACTGGGCCGCTCCCAGGTGAGGAAGCGTGTGTTTGTATAAATGTGAAGCAAGTTGTTGCTGGAAAAGACTCTAAAGTCAACTTTCCCCAGATGAATAAAGATGACCAAAGCAAGCATGAGTTAAATTCTGATTTGCTCCCCTGTCTCTCCCTCATGGCTGCTCTTGGCTTGAAGAGAGATGGATGCCAGTGAATCTTTTCTTGAAACCATGCCTTCTACTCTCCGCTCTTCCTCATCTGCCCCTCCTCTCCATCCCTCCATCCTGAAAGAGCCCTCAAGAGATGTGTGTACCCTCTCGCCGCCCGTATCCAAATAATTAATCCAAAGCAATTACTCTCCTCCTTCATCTGTCCGTCGGCCCGCTAACAAAACATTTCGACACGTGTCCTCATCACTCCCCTTTAATTAAGGCAGCACTATTTATCACTCCCCTTTAATTATCCTAGCCTGTTTATCAGTCTGCCTTTAATGGAATAGGCACCAGAGAGATACTCGTACAAAACGCACCCTGCTACGCTTTCCTCGTTTCTGTCAGTTTTGAACTCCAGAAGAAAAAAAAACCCCAACAAAAAACAATTAGTCAAGGAAAGCAAAACAGAGAATTAAAAAAAGAGGGAGAGGAGAGAAACTGAAGGAGATATAAGTTGTTGTTTTGCTTCCTCTCTCGGCAATCAGGGTGATGGCCACATTCACACACTCCGCTGTGCTTTTGTTCCCCTCGCAGAAAGCTTCCGCAGACTCCATGCAGTTCACACTGAGTTCAAACACACACACACACACACACGCACGCACACACAAACTGAGATCAAACACACCTCCACAATAGTTCTTTTGTGCTCAGTAACCATGGTTTCTGTCAGGTTTAATGCCTAGCAACATGTGTCACGGGGCAACCACTCACTGAGAAGGGGAGGGCCTCTGGTACACTTCACAACAGCACAAGTGTTTGACCATGAAACAAATTTTACTATCGTGGCACTTGCTTAGAGGAGCTGAGTTTGAACATGGCAGTAGGAGTTAGTTTTTTTTTTTTTTTCTCAGTCTCTACCTACACACAGTGGATGAGTGTGAGTACGGTATGCTTGTGTGCGTGTGCGTGTGCAGCCGATGTGCATCAGGGACGGCAGGAAAGACCATGTTTTGCCTCTCCTCACAAGCTGCATATTAACAGAGTTGTCCATCAGCCTTTAACCAGCTTCGACAGAGGAGAAACCCACAGGAGAAGGGAGGCAGCTCCAGAATCACACCCAGATAGAGTGCTCCTCCCCTGAATCCAGAACTCACAGGCCTGGGAGCCTGGGAGCAATTGGGTGAATGTAAATTGTAACCACACATGGGTTGGACAGCTAGTAGGCCCTCACACATACACACGC
This sequence comes from Maccullochella peelii, assembly GCA_002120245.1. Taxonomy (NCBI): domain Eukaryota; kingdom Metazoa; phylum Chordata; class Actinopteri; order Centrarchiformes; family Percichthyidae; genus Maccullochella; species Maccullochella peelii. The sequence goes on along the minus strand of LKNJ01000333.1, from coordinate 7,830 downwards.
ATGGACGAACACACACGTACACTCGCACAAGCTGCTGGTAGGGTCAGAAGTCTGGGTGTCACACCCTGTCATTGCAGATTAAGTTATGCAAAGTGAGGTGGTCGGGCAGCCAACCCCTAGGGCTTAACAAGCAGGAAACACTAATTGGGTCGGCTTGCTGATTGCCATAATTGCTACTGTGTGTGTGTGTGTGTGTGTGTGTGTGTGTGTGTGTGTGTGTGTGTGTGTGTGTCTGCACATGTCTGATTGAGAGAGGAAGGCTGAACAACCTGCTAGGTAACATGGCAGCTTTCAGCATGGACCACTACCCTCTGAGGAGAAGAAGAAGAT
>LKNJ01000333.1:0-2500 GCA_002120245.1 Maccullochella peelii | reverse complement strand
GAAAGAGGGTGATTGAAGAGAAAGAGAAACAGAGGACAAACTATTTTATCATTGTGTAGCTTTCTGCGCAATGAGACTGCAGTGACATAACTGTGAGATGGGACCAAGTCAGCTTTTCTCATGCCCCAAGTCAGTCTCAGGCCTGGAAGGATTTGTCAGATTTATTTCAACTCGGATCTTATTTACGTAGTTTGGCCATCATACCTATTGGTTAAGATAACATTGTACTCACCAAGTCAATGTCAAAGATCTCATAATGAGGCAACATTGTTACAATCAAGTCCAGCAGAGCAGTCAGACATTCAGACAGGTTGTTAACAAGCCAATAGTTTAGCTGGATTATCCAAACCACCTCATACCACTTAATTTTAAATCTGAAGTGAGTTCACCTGTAATGTTGGAAATAAGATCTCATTGCTCACGGAAAACTCGGTCCGAATTAAGTGTGTCTGTAAACTTGTCTTTGTCTCCTCTCTAAAATAACTCTGGCTAACCTCACCTGGGGGTTTGTTTAAAACACATATGAATGTCTGTTCAACCTGATCAGAGAGTATAATGTTATAATAACTGATAGAAATGATGGCCCAAACTACAAGAATAAGATCCAAGTTGTAATAAACATGAATTATCCTTAATGACACAAGTCTCAAGTCCATACCATTGGTGTCAAGTCAGAAATAGTGCCAATTTAATAACTTACATAAAACGCAATGTCTTACACTTTTCAATGCAATGTAGAAACTACTCTCTGGTGTGACTTCAACAAATTTATTTTATCAAAATCCAAATCAGATCTCAACAACCCAAGTTATGTCTTTACCAGTTGTCTGCATAAATCACTAGTGACTGGTAAATAAAATCATGCTCTTCATACTTGACTCTGTGTGATTTGATCCCACACCTCTGAAGTTACTTCAAGTGCACTAAAACTGTAACCCCAAAGCTCCGCCTTTCAGGTTGTGGCAACTTCAAAGATCTGATAACTTTGCACACACTCAACGACGTCAATGTCCAGGCTGTCCAAAACTTTCTGTGATTCCTCTGTAGTCAAACTGTACTTCAAGTTCACACCCCCAACCTCACCCTGACCCCCAAACTTCTGTCTTTGCCAGAGGGAAATGCCCTCCATCTTCCAGACAGAGGCGGGCGGGGGTGGAGGTGAGGCTGTCAGTAGTGGCAGCACCTGGCTGTGGAGCAGAGCCTTGATCAAGGCCCTGGATTGGACATGAACATAGAACGCTCATCTCCCCGTACCGCTCAGCCCGTGACACTGTTACAGGACAGGCTGACAGACAACGCCTTAACTGTCTCTCTGCCCGGCTTTGAATGTCCTTCTAAAAACAGGCAGGTACAGGAGAGTGGAGGAGAAGGTGAGCGGTCCTCCTTCTTTTTGTCTTCATGCTGACGGGTCAAAGACAAGCTTGGTCTTTGCACTTGTCTCCTTTTCCCCTGTTGGTGCCAACCCCCTCTGCCTTCATCTGTCTCTGTTCTTCTTCTCTTCATGCAGAAAGAATGAGCTATAGTCACCCAACATATAATACATGCAGGTTTTGAGCCCTTTCCATCCTTCTCTCTTCCTTGCAACCACCTATATGCTCCCTGCAGAAATGAAGCTGCCTCCGACTCCCTCTGTCCGCCTATCCCTCCATCCCTAAGCCCATCCACAGCACGCTGTTGTCTGTTGCTTCGGCTGTGGGATTACTTTTCACGGAGGGAGGGAGAGAGGTGGAGAGCTGGAAAGCGAGAAGAGAAGGTCCAGAAAAGAGGCCTAAAATAACTGTCATGCAAGTGGACAGGCAGTGATTAAGGATTTAACTGATCATCCTGGGGCTGACAGTGAACCAGCTATTATCTAGCAGGAATCAAACGCTGCTCAAAGCCCTGGGAGGCTCTCTGCGCCTCTCAGCATCTCTCAGCTCCTCTCAGAGGCCTGGCCAACATGAAAGGAGACGTCAGGGTCTGGCAGCTGACAAGCCACGGAAAGAGAGAGAGAGAGAGGGAGGGAGGGAGAGAGAGAGAGAGAGTAAAGTAATGAGATCTTTATTTTGGCCGTTACCTCAGGGACTGTTGATCTGTGTTGTGGTGATGTGCAGCAGAATACAAAGACCCGCTCTGTTTGTTTATGTGGGAACTCTGTCTATGTGTGTGTGTGTATGTATTTGCGTGCGTGTATTTGCGTGTGCATGTTGGATGTCACTCAAAATTAGAGGAGTAAAAGTCATTCATTAATCTTGCAACGCCTAACAAATGACAGGAAACTAGATGCTACCAGATGAATAAAAGTAAATCTTATCGAGAATGTGGTGAGAACATAATTACAGTTAGGAGGAAATTGGTGAATTTGTCTGTGTGTGTGTGTGTGTGTGTGTTTTATGTTAGTGTGGTTTTGCTGTTTGTGTTCTTCTTCATCAAAGGCCTTTCCATGACACGAGAGACTTTACACTTGATCCTCCTGCTGATCTCCCCACTGAAGTATGTACTTCCCTCTCTCTCTCTCTCT
>LKNJ01000332.1:228186-262164 GCA_002120245.1 Maccullochella peelii | reverse complement strand
AGGCCAGTTTCTCTCTCTGAGCCTTTGAACCAATGATCGGTACTTTTATCCTGGTTGAGCTGTAAAAAGATCTGTGGCATCCAAGCCTTTATATCTAAAATACAGTTTAAGATGTGAGTCAATCGGCCCGGTATCATCAGGAGACACGGCCACATAGAGCTCATCATCAGTATAGCTGTGGAAAGAGATGCCGTGCCTCCTGATGACACTGCCCAGGGGTAACATGTACAAATTAAAAAGTAACAGTCCTAAAATTGATCCTTGTGGTACCCCACAGGTAACCTCATCGTGTTTGGAGGATGTCATGGTGCGTCCCAGGGTGCCTTTATTTTGAAGTTCTGTCTCGTGTTCCCGCCTCTCGTCTCAGCCCAGTGTTCTCACCTGTGTTTGTGCTCACCTGTGTCTCATTCCCTCGTCAGTGCCTTCCCTATTTGTACCTGTCCTTTTCAGTTGGTCCTTGTCGGATCTGCCTACCTGCCTGCTCCTCCGTCTACTGTCTACCTGCTCCTCCGTCTACCTGCCTGCCCTGCCCTGCCTGCCTGCCTGCACCGCCCTGCCTGCCTACCAGTCCCACCTGTCTCCCTGCTTCCCTTCCTGCCTTTTCCCTAATAAATCCACCTTGTTCACCTCCCTCCCTCTGCGTCTGGGTCCTTCCCTCTCCACACCACACACCGTAACAGAGGAGTGGTCATCTACAGATACAAAAAATTGTCTTCTGTAAAGGTATGAGGTAAACCAGTTAAGAGCAATTCCAGACAGGACAACATGCTCACTCAATCTGTCTAAAAGGACCTGGTGGTCCACAGTATCACTAGGCAGCACTCAGGTCAAGCAGAACCAGAACTGAAGATTTGTTCTGATATCGTTCACACTTTTAGCAGGGATGTCTCTGTGCTGTGATGTGTTCTAAAACCTGATTGAAACATTTCTAATTTTGTATTTGAGTTTAAAAAGGTACTTAGCTGACTAAAAACTAATTTCTCTAAATTTTTGCTTAAAAATGGGAGATTTGAAATTGGTCTAAAATTGCTGGGTGTTAAAATATCCAGGTACCCTTTTTTTAAAAGAGGTTTGATTAAAGGAGTTTTAAAATCGGTGGGGAAGACACCAAGCTGCAGGGAATGATTTACTATGGCAAAGATGTCTTCAGATACAGAATTAAAAATTGTTTTAAAAAGGGAAGTTGGAATTGGGTCAAGGGAACACGTGGGCTTTAGTTCTGTTATTATTTTCCTGAGAGTTTCAGCATCAACCACGTCAAAACGTTCCAACTTGACATCACTCTGTAGAGAGATTACAGGTAAAAGTGCAGTGTGCTTGTTCTGCTGGCAGATACCAGATCTACTGTTGATTATTTTCTCCCTGAAGTAGCCAGCAAACTTCTGTAATGGAAATTGTTAAACACTACTATTGAACAATTGTATGATCTTGTATGTATTCAATTTATTATGCCATAATGGAAATTTACAGACCATATTGTAGTTAGTTTTGGGATTTACCAGAGAATCTATTGTACTAAAAAGCAGTCTGGGATTGTGAATGTTGGTGTTTATCAGGTTTGAAAAATTTGCTTGCTGTGATATTCGAGTTGCCTTGTTGTACTCTTGAGTTTTTCAGTGAGTATAATGTAATGTATTACTAATTTTGTTTTACGCCATCTGTGCTCAGCAATTCTGCAGTGTCTTTTAAGTTTCATGGTTTGACTGTTTCTGGGGCAACCTTTTTCGTAGTTATTTTCCTGGTTCTAACTGGAGCGACTGCGTCAAGCACTGTTTTCATTTTATGTTTAAAATCATTAACCTAAGTCTTCACAGGATGACAGTAAGACATTATCTTTTTTTGGTTCCTGTGGTTTTTATGTTATACACTTGTTTCTGTCTTATTGTTGTTTTTACAATCTACACTTGTTCTGTCTTTTTATCGTATCATCTGTGAAGCACTTTGAATTGCACTTACCTGTATGAAAGGTGCTATACAAATAAAGTTTGATTGATTGACTGATTGATTGATTGTAGGTTGTGATATGTGATGCAAGAGTACATGGTATCTATGGTGAGTTATGGTGGACAAAAAGTTTTCTTCACGCTGTTGCAGAGATCTGATGAAAATTTTGTTCTATCAGATACAAACAGTGATGTTGATGTCCCATGTTATCCCGTCTGTAACGTTTGAGGGTGTCAAGATAAAGGATGAATGAGATGCAGTACTACCTGCTGGTCTTTGTTTTGTATTATCAGGTGTTGAGGGCGGGGATTTAGAGCCATTTCTACCATCCAGGACCCACAATGCACTGCAGCAGAGGAGCAGGACAGACTGCCTTTTACTTCCTCTTATCAGAAACTCCAACACACAGTTTCAGGACTCAAAATGAAACCAAATATTCCACTTGGCTACCCAGCACACACCAGCTTCCTCAAAGACTTCCTGTGTGAGAATGCTGACGAACTCCATAAGCAGGGATCCAGGTCAGCACGGAGTTACAGGTGAACAGACAGGCAGATAAGAATCTGAACCTCTGATAATATTATATCTATCTATATATCTATATCTATATATATATATCTATATATCTATATCTATATCTATATCTATATATCTATATATATATATACATACAGAGAGAGAGAGAGAGAGAGAGAGAGCATTTGACAGTAACTTTAAACCAACTAGGTATGATAAAGGATTCAAACAGTGGGAATCAAAGCATGGTGCACTTTAGAGAAGGATGGGCAGCTGGAGAGTTTCCAGAATATGAAAGATAAGTAAGATTTGGGTAAGCATGAATTCTACAGGTACCTACAACTAAGAGAATACTATAAGAATGAAATCAAAAGAGACCCCACTGTGGAAGTGAATGGTGTGATCCAAATTATAATTAGCTCATACAAAGGAACAAAAATTAGAATTATATCTACACTATATCAAAAATTGATGACAAATAAACATTCAGTTAAATATATAATCTAAATCTCAGATTTAGTTGATGAAACTGTGAGAATGGATGGACTGCTGAAGGAGTGACTCCCTTTTTTTTTGGTCTGTTTACATACATCTGTGGGTTCTATATGTTTATAAATGTTGAAAATATCAATAAAAACTAAAGTGGAAAAAAAGAAAAAAAAATCTGAACCTCAGTGACTGTATTTCAATGTGTGGCTGCTTTAATGAAGGACCTGCCTGATGTTACAGTCAGTAAAAGCAAGCAGTTAAAACTGTGGTTCTGAGTCATTTATACATAAAAGAATGATTCAGTTTCAACCTAGTGAGACAATGAACAGATCCTAACGGTCCAAATGACTTCACACCTAACTCAGGTCCACCTGGTCGCACATGAAATACAATATAATGACTGCAGGTCAGAGGTTTGTTTCTATCTAAAGCGACTGTAGAACTGCAGATGATGAAACCACAGAGAGACATGCTGATGTGGGATCAGTGTGAACACTGCCCTCACAGGTGTGTCGGGCACTCACCTGCAGCAGCAGAATGAACTGAGGGAAGCGCTGGATGGGTTTGACCATCAGGCCGTATAGAGTGATCCTGTCTGGACTGGACGCCTGCTTCTTCTAAAAGTCACATGGAGAGGAGGTTTTCTCAGTGTTGGAACATTAAAAATTACTGTTTTATTTTACTTTCATTTATTTTTTGCTTTCTCTTTTTAAACATATTTAAACATTTGAACAGCTGTTTGAATTGTTGCTCTGTTCTTTTTTATGTTGTTAACCACTGTCAGCTGCATTTTGTGCATGAAAGATGCTATATAAATAAAGTTAATTATTGTATCATTTCGGGATGGTTAGGAGCTGAATATCTTGCATTAAGAAAAAACAACCTTTAACAAACCCAGATTGAAGAGTGTTGTGAGGAGTAACTGCTCTGTGCTGCACACATGCCACAGGTCACTCCTTTACTGTATATTTCATATTATAGTGAATCAAGACGTGTGAAAGGAAGGCTAGCTAACATCCATTTAAGCTGGAAACTCGATATATGAAGTAAATGCATCAGTGTGTGTGTCATGCAGGCACTTCCTGTGTCGTGTCTACTCTCTGCGTGTATTCTTCAGTTTACCCTTAATTGATTTTATAGCTTCAGTGCTGATGGAAAGATTAATACTATGTGAAAACTGAAACACTGTCATGTGACAAAAGTTCATCAAATGTATAAATTAATGCTAAGTTTTTTACGGTGTTTGTTTGGTGCGGACTGTAATAAAGAGCTGGTGTGTCAAAATAAAAGCATCAGATAAAACAGTCGTGTTTCAGTTCCGTCAGACAACTGGAAACTGGACTGAAACCCGTCCTGAGCCGAAAGTCTAACTGTGAAAAGCAAAGTGTGAGCACCTTGAGAAAGTCCAGGAAAGCAGGTTTAGACATGCATGCCTTCTTGATCAACGCCATGGCGTTGGTGAAGTTGTTGATGTAGTCACTGTACACGTTCAACACCATGGACTTTGAAAACTGTGGAGGACAGAGTGAGACATCACACTGATTATCTTCCACCCTGCTGAAGGATCTGCAAAGACTAACAACTCCAGTGGAGACCAAAGATAACAAATATGTGTATAAAATGATGCACAAGACATCTAGAATCTTTTGATCTGATGAAATGCTGCAGCCATGATATATTCACCAAAAAGTTTCAATGAAGAGTGAGACAGAGAGGGAGCGACTTAATGAGAGATACAAGAGGAAAACTGGACTTTAAACAAAGGCTTTTTGATTGATCACATAAATAATGTAAATTATTATCTGCTGTAAATTTAAAGACCAACACTGCCAATATTTCATGCTTTTCTAAAGCTCTGTGTCAGAAGGACAGAAATGAAGAAAGAGCTGACGAAGGAAGGAAGGGAAAACAAATGAAAGGAAACAAGGAATGAAGGAAGGAAAGAAGGAAGGAAAGAAAGGTCTGTGTGACTGACTGAGGCGACAAACAGGTCTCCGATCTTCTCGCTGTGATCCCACTCGGCCACGCGGGATGCCAGGGCGATCTGGAACATGGAGTGGCACTGATGGATCTCCTGCAGACGGTAAAAGACCTGACGCACCTTCTTGGGGCTCAGGATCCAGTTCTGCGACTCCAGCAAAGGCTGCTGGTACTCCTGACAGACAAAGAGAGGTCAGTGTGGCCCCTTGTACTCCTGACAAACAGAGGTCAGTGTGGCCCCTGGTACTCCTAACAAACAAAGGGAGGACAGTGTGGCCCCTGGTACTCCTGACAAAGAAAGGTCAGTGTGGGCCCTGGTACTCCTGACAAAGAGAGGTCAGTGTGGGCCCTTGTACTCCTGACAGACAAACAGAGGTCAGTGTGACCCCTGGTACTCCTGACAAAGAGAGGTCAGTGTGGGCCCTGGTACTCCTAACAAACAAAGAGAGGTCAGTGTGGCCCCTGGTACTCCTGACAGACAAACAGAGGTCAGTGTGGCCCCTGGTACTCCTGACAGACAAACAGAGGTCAGTGTGACCCCTGGTACTCCTAACAAACAAAGGGAGGACAGTGTGGCCCGTGGTACTCCTAACAAACAAAGAGAGGTCAGTGTGGCCCCTGGTACTCCTAACAAACAAACAGAGGTCAGTGTGGCCCCTGGTACTCCTGACAGACAAACAGAGGTCAGTGTGACCCCTCTAGGTCTGTGCTCATGTTTGCTTTATTCACATGAAGAGATCAAACTGTGTACTTTGACGTCCTTAATAATTTCTTAACAGCTAAATATTGACTTAATATGTCACCTTTCCACAGTGACATGCAGGGTGTTACCTGAGGAGAGACTCACCTGGAGGATCCTCTTGAGAGAGTCCAGGTAGTTGCTCTCACTCTGCACGATGGAGCTGAGGATGAGACGTCTGACCACCTGAAGGAGGCGGAGAGAAACTCCAACAGTCAATCTGGAACAAACACTAACTATCAAGATACTAACAACACCACACAGCACACTGTACGTTTAATATCAAATAAACATTGATATTAACATAATGACACTGTCTCAGATAAGTATATAACACTGTTTTCATTCACTGATTCTGCTTTGCTTTATTGTTTTGATCTGAAGTTCAACACTTCCTGCAGATGTTTCACACAAATAAAACCTTCCAGAAAAGAGGAGGATTATGCTGCTTTGAGCTGCTGAAAGGCTTTTTAATGTGAAACATCTGCAGGAAATGTTGAGCAACGATTGAGAAAAAAGCAAAGTTGAAGTGATCAGTTAGTGAATGAAAACAGTGTCAGTGTTACAGAGAAAGTGTTGTCAGCAGAGTGTAGAGTGCTGTGGAAATAAACATTATACTGACTTTATCAGCTAAACAAGAAGGAAGTGTTGCATTAACAGGGTCTTCTTATTAAAACATATTTATATTTATATTTCTAAATGTTATAGACACTGAGGTTATTACAGGAAGCTGTAATGATTGTAATGGTGCCTCATTTTCCAAGAGTATCTGTTAATTCTGATACACAGGCATGTGCACCTGGCCATAAGCTCACACACACACACACACACACACACACACACACACACACCTGCTGACTGCTGAGCCCCTCCGGCATGGGGCAGAGTTGTGGTGGAGGATGTTTTAGCTCACACACCGACACGTCCAGGTAACCTGCATCATCCCTTCCCTCACCTACAACATCAAACACAACTACTGTATCCACACAGAAAAAGAAACACACAGCAGTGACATGTAGAGGACATTTTTCTTTGTTTCCAACTCTGTAATGTTGACGTATCTTTTAACCCTTCCCCATCGGGTTACTGTTTGTCATCTGAGACTGTTGCTGTCCAGTTTTTGTGGGTTTCAGTCTCCTGATGTGCTGATGTGTTTTAAAGCCTGTAAATGATTTTACCCACAGTTATACCTGTCTGCCACCAGGGGTTCGTTCAGGGTTCAAATAGCTTTTTAAGAGTAAAATTCAAGCATTTTCAAGGAACCTAAACCAAAAATGTCCAGACCCTCGAAGCCTTTATCATCACATCTAAATAGTTATTATAAATTCCAGGAGACGACAAACAAATACGTCGACGGGATCGTTTCATTTTAATTATTAACAGATTTTTGGTTTCCATGAGTGATAGTGTCTGTGATAGATTATGTTAAAAATTAAGCTTTTTTCAAGTACTATATTCGAGTTCAAGCATATTCCTAACCTTGAAAACATAACGATTAAAAACTTTCAAGACTTTGTAAGAACCCTGCTTGTTGCTGCTTAGAACGATGTCTGAACATTCTGTAATTGATCAATTCTGCATTCTTGATGCTAAAAGAGATTATAAATCTGATTTCTCATATCAGGTGAAGCTATTACTCCCAGTTTCTGTACCTGTGGAGTCTTTTCTCTGCAGGAAAGACACTTTGCGAATCATGGCTAACTTTGTCTTCTCTAAGCCGTCCTTGGTGCCGTTCCTTGCTGCCTTCATCAGCTGCTGCACCTGGAAAACACAACGTTAGTACACCTGTACAGACAAGGTTACTGCAGACGATAACGTCTGAAACAAAAATGGAATTTGATAAGATTTACATTACTTTATTAGACTACATATGGGATTTCTAAAATGAGTTGGTTGATCGCAAGTTCTCCATTGAGATCATTTAAGTTTCTCTGATCTGACACCTTTAAAAGGGTCAAAGACCAGGTCCTTCCTCCCTCAGAGACTGAACTGTGTCCATAAAAGGAGGAGGAGGAGGAGGAGGAGGAGGAGAGACATGAGGGGTGATTCAGTCCTACCTTAGTGTCACAGCTCTGCTTGATGTGGGCAACGTGAGGCGCACTGAGACGCACCGCCAACTCCCTCCTGGTGATGGCACAGCGCTCCTTCAGCGTCAGCACATCTGCAGGCAGCTGGCAGAAACACAGACACATCATGATGCAGGCCAGTTTAATCAGACATCACAGTGTCTTCTACACTAAACCTTCATGGAGTTCAGGAGTCGGCTGTTGAAAACACAGAAATCTGTCTGAGGTCAAATAACAGAAGAAATATTAAGTATATCTGTTCATTTTATGACTTTAAGCTGGGAACAGACCTTCAGGTTAGTGACAAAGAATAAACATCCCAAACACAGCAAGCTGAAGCTATGTTCACTGGCGCGAACTGCATGTCAGATGGTTGAATAGCTTCAGCCAGACAAACTAAGCTGCTGTTGAGCAGCAGTGAACCTTCTGCAGAAACTATTAACATGTTTAACACACAAGGTACCTGTGCTGCAGGTGAGTCTATAAATATAATATCAAACCTGGAATTAACATGTTTTTATTGTATTTAAATAAGCAATAAACATGAATTCAACCTGAATACTAACTTCTACCACACATGACATCTAGCTCACACTGAAACTCACTGATATCCATTTAAACTTTTTCTGAACTGATAAAAACTGCCCTCAAATGAACCAAAGTCTGTTAAGAACTGATAAACCTGTTAAAACCCATTAACACTAATCAAATATAACACACAAAAGGAAGCAAAGTCCCCTCTTTGAACTCTACATGTGTCTATTTGCAGTTGGCATCTACACAAACAGATCGACTTCTCTAAATGCATTTATGTTCCTTGCTGTCTGAAGAATCCACAGCCACACATGAACTCTGTCTGTCTGACTTATTGTTGATAAGACACCTACCTCATATATCAGCAAATTTCTGGAGACAGCCTCTGCATTTAAAAGCAGCTGATAAACTGCTTATTATTCCTCATGATTAACTTAACACTGAGAGCTCACTGCAGTTACTCTAGGTCCTCTTCAAACCACTAACACATGAGCTGAGTGGGGAAAGTCCACCAGCAGGACTCACACATGGAGACAGAAGACAGAAGTGCTGACAGTGCAAGGGACTGCCACAAATACTTCACTTCCTCTTTTCATCAAAGCAGGTTTCATTCACATTCTGCATTAAAAATAGACCAGCTGTGGTTTTTCCCCACCAACGTGATGCCTGGGTTGGATCCATACAGACTTTTTAAAGTCGATACCCACAGACAACATTCAAGACCTTTAAATTCAAAAAGACGTTCTGGATCCACTGATCTTAAAGCTGCACTCTTCTTATTTATGACTGACTCTGCAGACCCCCTCAGTCACACACAGTGTTCTACCATCTTTAAGTTCCTTGTTTATCTGTTCTGGTTCCCTCTCAGAGCGGCATTTTCAGAGACAAAGCTGTAAAAAGCTGCTGTCCACTACCTGCTCATCAGCAAACAGCAAACAGACACAGTTAGAGACTACCTGGTCAACATAGTGGAGCATTTAGCAGCTAAAGAGACAGATATTTCCCAAAAACAGAGCTAACACAGAGGGAATATTGGATTCATCAGGTGACACAAACATGACATGAAAATGCTAATGTTGGTCTGTGTTAGCTGATGTAATATAAGCAGCTGTTTGCTAACACATTCAACATATCAACATAATACCAGCTAGTTCTGCTGATTTAAATCTTTATTCATTCAAGACTTGTTTATGTAAATTGCCGCCATCATGTTTATTATTTGTTCTATAATACACTGTATAAGTTATAATGACCTGAAAAACTGTTCTTTAGTCAGTATGTATCTGTAAACACTTTGCAAACCTGTTTTTTAAAGGTGTGACCAAACAGATGTTTTGATCACATATCAGTCTAATCCCTGTTTTCAGCATTTGTGCAGTAATGTCTTAATCTTAATCTTATCCAACAGGTTGAATGTGCATGGGTGCATATTAGGTCCATGAGTCAGAACACTCCACAGATCTCACAGTGAGGGCTGTCTACAGAGCTAGCAGAGCTAGTGGCAGTTAGCTTAGCTTCAATCACTATGTTTGTGCCCAGTGAGGTTTTATTACATGTTTCACAACCACAGTATTAACTGAACTAACTCAACTGAAAAATTTCCAAAATAAACTATTTGAAATTAGCCGGAACAATACAGAAAGTAAAACTAGATGGTAAAAGTGGAACTAAGAAAAGTTGGATGAGCAGAAGTCCTGCATATGGACACAAATATCACATCCTCTCCAGTGCAGCATGTTCCACAACAGGCAGCAATTCCTCAACATGTTACTGTGATGCACAAATGTAATATAAATAAATAAACATTATTCCAGCTGCACTAAATGTAAAGTATGAGTGAAAGGAATCATTAAAGTATTAGAGAAATATTATGATGAGGTTTTCATCTGCATGTTTAAACTCCCTGTTTCTGCTGTGACTTGGACCAGCCCTAGCAGTGACAGTAAAGGGACTGGACCATCTTGCACCTGGTCTGTATGAGCAGGATCGGTCCAGTCCGGACTCTGGACTGGGTGGTGGTTCTTTTGTTTGTGGTTGCATGAAACTGTATGGTGGCACTTATCATCGCTGTTAATGTGGTTAAATGGTCTCACAAGCTATTGCTAAAACTGAAGGTTAATCCAGCTAACAGTTATCAATATTTTCAGCTAGCACTGGAGACCACGAGGCAGCACACTGGTCCTGTTACTCTGTTAATATGCTGCTAGGTAATGGACCAATTTGTGTTGTAAATATCCAGGTTATTATTTGTTGCCTTTTGAACCAAATAGTGGTTATTGCATCAGTATTTTACCATTTATCCAAATGTATCTGCCCAGATGTTTTGCCAGTAGAGAGCAGCATACAGCTCTCTCCATCCTCCAGCATGTTGATGTGGAGAGGCCAGAACTGTTTTAATAATCCTGTATTTTGTTGTGTATTTCCTGATACCATCACACATGTTCTGCTGAAAGTGGAATAAAGTCCCAGACAGTGTTTCTTCATCACAGTCGGTGACCTACACTTTTTAACAGAGGACATGTAGCTGCAGCACACCACTGATATACACAGTGTCCCTAATACTTAAGGTCATTTACATATAAAATAAAATGATATAAATGTATTAATTGTATAAATGTGAGTTACCTTGCTGCTGCTGCGGGCTGGAGAAACAGTCTCACTGTCAGACAGCTCATCATAACTCTCAAACTCACTGGAGCTCCAGCCATTGGAGCTGCGGTGACCAGGTCTCTGGATGTCCTCATAGATGTCATCAACATCTACACATGGAACCAGAACCATAGCCAACAGGTGAACTAAACACACTGTGTATTCTGATACTTGTGTCTCTATTCCCTCAGTCTGTGGACCATGTGTGGACTTCCATCATGTGAAACTAATAAAGAGCCTCACCTTCCACTGGTGGCTGAAGGTTCTCAGCAGGTACGTCATCATAGAGGACCTCCGGGTCTCTGAGAACGCTGTCTAGGCTGCAGGTCTCTGTGCTCTGATTGGTTGGTCTGTCTACAGCAGCTGAGAGATGTTCAGTCTGTGGATCGACTGAAGAGGACACCTCGTCCTCAGCAGAGTCCTGCTGTGGTACTGCACTGCTGGACTCGTCCTGACCCCCTTCTGGTGGTTTTACTACGAAACAATGAAACCATCAGTTTAGGTACTGCAGTGTTAAAGGACCCCACCATTGTTTGTAATAATCACATATACTTCACATCAAGCTGACTGTTCTGTTTCAATGCCCCTCAATAATAATACTAATGTGACCTGCACATTTGCACATTGCAATTTTTGAACACTTAAATATATATCATCTCGATGCCGCATCTGCTTAGATCTATGACATTGTGGCTTTTGCAGATATCTTTTGCATGTTTATACAACATTTGCACATTCTGAATGTCTGACCACCGTGACAGTATTGTATAATAAGCCACAGTATTGCACTAATAATTGAATCTCTACCTCAATTGTATGGTACTCGTTTTTATTTATGTACCTATTTTATTTGCTTGAGTTAAGTTTTATTCCTTTATTTAGTTTAGTTAAGTTGTTGTTTCAGTTGTGTGAAGGGACTGTAACCACCGTGTTTCTGCTGTGTATATGACAATAAACTTCTTGAATCTTGAATCTTACTTTACATTCACCTGGGTCCATGTTGGTCCTTTGATTTTCACAAACAGGTATTAAAAAACAAAAAACGGGTCAGAATTTCATTTTTTGTGAGAATTAAAAAAGGAAAATAAATGTGTGTTTTCCTGTTTTCATATTGAAGTGGGTAATCAAATTAATTATAAAACCCCAAACCAAAAAACTAATTTCAGTTTTTGAGATTTGTTTCTGCCACTGGTTCATTCATTGATTTCAATTAATACAGTAAAATATGCACCTGTACTTTAAATGCTAAGTGAGGGTGAAGGTGCATTTGTGTTGGACCCATTTACTTTAACAGATGCAGTGGTTCCTAAAATGTTCTGATTATATTTTATGGAAAATCAAAAAACCATTTCAGAGATTTGGAGAATAAAAAAGAATAACATAGTAATATTACCAGAACAAATGTTATATTATAAGATAAATCCCTATAAGAACCTTGTGGTTGTTCAGTATTGAGTTACAGAGCATCTACACAACACAGGCAGATACCACTGTTTACTGCAGAGGGATTACATTATAACTGATCATCAAGTCCCTGGAACCCTTTCAAGGACCTCTGAGTCATTTAGCTGTTACCCACACGAGGGATGTGTGTGAGTGAGTTTGTGGAGAGTTCTGTCTTCATAAGAAAACCTGCTTCACTCAGAGGAAACGTGATTTCTACAAAGACTTGGAATACTGATTATTCTCTAATGAAAGGCTCACTGCCTGCAGGGAACATTACTAACTGAAGTGATGACACAGGAAGCCTCTGAAGAACAGGTTTAACATGTGCATCATTAAAGTGACCTGTCACAACTGGAATAAAATAAGGAAACATGACTGGCTGCACAAACACAGGCTCACTACTTCAGTATTCCCACTACAATTACTACAGTACATGTACAGTCTAATACAGCTGTGTAAACTACAGGTGTATGTTTGTGGGTGGGTGACGTGAACACACACATGCAGACAGACATGTATAGGTACATGACAGGGCTATGGAACAGAGGACAGCTAATGCTAACAGCTGGCTGACACTGGCTGCAGGACTTACTGTCCAACTCTACAGGGAACTCTTTTACAGGTTTCAAATAAACAGACGGAACCTGTCTGAAACGCAGCACCTCACCTTTGCTACAAGCTAGCTACAGCCAAAGCTAACACTACAGGCAGGTTGGATACCTTTGTTCAACCGCAGTGTGAGCTCTGAAACCACACTGAGCCACTCGATGGCTCGATGTGATGCCTGGGCTGTCCACATGCAAGCAAACACAAAAACATCCTCACTTTGGTGAGCATACGGGCACAGACCAGCTCTGCCTCAGAGTCGGGGGTCTGCTTCAGAGCTGGACGTGGGGGCCAGATGAGGCGGTCATATTGGATACTGCTGTTCCTCTGATTTCTTACCTTCATTAATGCTGCTCGCTTTCCAGAAACTCTCTGCCTCTTCAGTCACTCTCACATCAGAGGAGGTGGACTGTCTGCAACAAGCATTTTCATCCACAGGTCATTCAAAGAACTGATTATACTTCTATATTCATCACTTTCAAATGTCCACAGAGGCAGTCAGCTGAGAGGCACTGTTAACAAGACATATTTGATCTCTGAGGTGGTTTCACTCCAGAATGAACTTTCATGAAGCCTCATGTTGAATAATGAGACAACAGTCCAGTCCCACATGTAGAGCGGGAGCAATGAGATACTGCTGACGATAGAAAAGGGGAGACGGGACCTTTGTCACCACAGAGACAGTAAATATCTGATAATGTCACAAGGAAGGATGAGTTTTTACTCTGTGTGTAAAGACATAATGTGTTAATTGCCCATTGTAAAACTGCAGAACTATGTGCTCAGACTGCACATGACAGTGACTGATTCAGTGGCCTGTTGTTGGACTGGTCTGTTGTTGCCATGAAATTAATTAAGCTTTGTTAAATGTTGGACCCTCTGTAACACAACACGTCACTGCTCTGTAATTTCCCCCAAAACTTGAAGGAATTGTGGATCTCCTTGTTCCATTCAGGTATTTCACTGTTGCCTGGTTTAGTTCTGGTTTCTCTTTACCTCCATAGCTTCCCACTGTAGAGTGTAAGGTCATTTTGTGACGTTGAATGAAACGTTAAATGAGTACACTGAACAGTCTATTTATACCGGACAAAGATGAAACTCTACCTAAATGTGCAAGATACTGACTTTAAATTAAATTTTACAGATAACTGAACTGCTAATGTTTGGCTTACAGATGTTACTGTGGTTAAATGTGTGTTTAGTGTGTGTTAAGAGTATAATTTATTCATCATAACTTACCCCTCTGGTGACTCCCTGACCTCCATATCTGATGAGAAAGAAAAGAACATTATAATACAACCCTCATTTAAATACATCCATAGCTGTGGTTTCTATGCTACACTCACCTGAGCAGTCCTGGTCCATCTGTCCAGTGCTGGCTGTTCCGGTCCTGTGCTGCCCTGCTGTGTCCTGGCCTGTGATGGTCTGGGCGTCTGTGCTCCACTCACTCTTCATCAGAGAGCCACAACTCATCTGAGGGGGTCCGATGTCATGCTCGTCATCAAACTCAAACTTCTCCCCCTGCTCATCTTCATCCTCGTCTTCCTCTATGTGTGACACCCCATTAGATATCAGCACTGAGAGAAGAAGTAGGTGATTTAGTACTAAATACTACTGATACTACTTCTGAACATTACGAGCTTTACAGAGAGAGTATTTACTGCAGGACGACAGGTCTGTTCACTGACAGCTGGAGACACAAACTGGGACTCTCATCTTCCTACATCCTGTAGCTACCTGCCAACACCAATCAAAACTAGGTGAGAAGCATGGATGAGCTCAACATAGCTGTACAGGTTGCTGTTAAGTTGACTTACAGACACAAAAACTCAACATGTTTCTTCATTCAACTCGAAAAACGCTAACTGCCCCTTGCAACCACAACGCTGCTTCTGTGTCAACACCAGTTTTAACAACAACAAAACATCCTCTAACAATAGCTGAACATATTGGGAGTGAGTGAGATGAGCTGATCGATATCAATCTCTACTACAGTCAGGACGTAGTTAGCCTAGCTTAGCATAAAGACTGGAAACAGGGGGAAACAGCTAGCCAGCAGCGTGTCTAGACACAGTCACTGCAATGCTTATATTTAAAAACCTTCACCTTTTTAACTCCGGACTACTTTCAGGTTAGAGCTGTAGTATGTTCTTCAATACCACTTTAATAAACATTAGACTGTCAACTGACTGTTTGTAGTGTCAGGTATTTCCACACCTTCACAGGTGGGAGCAGACATACTGCCGCTGCAGGTGTATATGAAACTTATCTAACCTAAGAGAGGCCAGACCTCCCGTCTCATTCAGTGTAAGACGACACGACATGTTGAAGAGATAGTTGACCAGTGAGCAGAGCATCATGGCAAAAGATTAGACAGATTACATTCTAAACATATGGCTTTTAAGCACTGACCCTTCACCTGTCACTCCTCATTTGCACCACAACTTACACACCCAAGTATCAACAAGGCTGGAATACCAACTGGGCAAAGTGGGCAATTGTTTCAGGGCTCCAGACCCCCAGGGGCCCCCGAAAAGCCCCAGGTTCAGTTTGTGGCAACTGGTTTGTGGCTCTTTTGTGGACTTTTTCACCTCTCAGCCTTGAATACAGACTCCCTCAACAAGGAGGCGAGGAGCTGGAGAAACACATGACAACAGGTGTCGATAGGGGCCGAGGAGCTTGTTTCTACTGTGGAGACCTCCAGCAGGTTAATTAGGCCATGAACAATAAGTGGACCTCGTCTTCACCTTGTTGAATATCAGTATAGTGCTCACAGGACTGCAGTAGACTGCAGTATATTTACCGCACTTTGCTGCATTGGGAGGCGTCCAGAGTTCACTGTGCCAACCCCCCAACCCCCCCCCCCCGATCTGTGTCAAGGTTATCTGAGAAGCATATGGCCTGCAGAGGCTTGCTTGTTCTTAACTGGGCTAGCAGGCCCGTTCCACAGAGCAGCAGGGGATTAATGAGCCAGGCTCCACCTGCAGGCCCTGAGCCTGACTCCTCCTGTTCACTTTACACCTCCAGACTTCCTTTGTCCTTGTTGCAGGATGTCACAGAACAAGAAGTGCCTTAATGAAACAATAAAAGGTAAAGTAGGGTCAACTGAGTTCATGATAGAATCTAAATGTTCTAATATTAATCGAGCAGAGCACTACTCAGCCTGTGAACTCAGGTGTGTAACTTCATCTGTGGCTCTGGAGCTTCCAGCAACCCTCATCATCATCAATTACAAAACAGGAAGCCTGTGTTACAAGTTGTGGCCGTAGATTTTGAATAAGGTGGGCATTTAGCAGGCAGGGAGAGTCTAATGAAAGATCAGTTGCATTATGGGAAATGTAGGAAGTGCAACACTAAACTGTTGGAATAATCCTTTAATTCATGTGTAGATGAAACCAGACATTTTCTCTTATTGAGCTACATGAATCCAGAAATCAACTACAGATATGACAATGATATAAGATAATAATATACTATCTCAAATACAAACAAAAGAAGAAAGTGCAACCTGACAAATAAGATAACAATATGCTTCTCTCTCTTCTCTTTTTGTTTTAAACAAGAGAGACGTGATGTTTTTAACGGGAGTAGTGCTGCTGCCTGTGACAGCTGCTTGGTTTACTGGCAGACCTACTGGTAACCAATCAATCAATCAATCAAACATCTGTCATGATTTTAAGTGAAAGTAAAGGGTATTACAGAGGCTAAAAAGCAGGACATGTACTGAAGCTATGACATGAAGAATTCAAACATATGAATCTATATGATATTGAACATTAATATGATTGACTCACCTGGGGGGTGACAGAGAAGGTGATGTGGAGAGGTCATGCTGGGTGTTTCTCAGGCAGGTCACATCAGCTCCTGTCAGCCAACACACATTTCCTTATTCAGAGAGATGATTAACAGCTGACACTGTGGGACACTCCTGTTTTATACATTTTGAACGTCATTATTGGCTAAAATACAAGACACATGTGAGTCAGCATCACCTTCTACAGTCACTGCACGCTGACCAGCTAACAACAGACAGGCTTTGTACTTTCAATCCACTGAGCTGACCTCCTCACACATGATCTGATGGGTTTCTGCTCTGTGGAGGAGCATTAAGTCATCACAAGCCAACCAGGTGTTGGCTGTTGGAGTTCTACTGCATATGTTTTAAAGTAGTATTTAGTGTCTCCAGAGGGAGCTGTGTGATAAATATCCTCGAGTGATGTCACTTGAGTCAGCATTGTTTGGGGCTGAAGATGAAAACAATCTGCTGGTGTGGAGATAGAAAGAAGGAAGCTGACCAGGCCTCTGCAGCCCACTGCTCATCTCTGCTGCAGGCTACATTAGCCGCTAGCTAGCATAACACACCCCCATCTCACACACAGCTTTCAGAGGAAGAGTTACATTGCAGGTAATGTAGGCGCCAGGTTTTAACAAGTAAGAAGAATGTGTGGAATAAAACAGGATATCTCTGGTGCTGCTGCATTGACTTTGACCCTTTTTGTTTTAAACCGTCCATCAGGGGTCTGACAGAGATCCAGGAGTGAGATGATGAATCTGTGGAGGATTCTTTTAAAATGGTGCATTCAAGACAAATACTCGTGTGACAATTGTTTCTAGATTTCAGAACAAATACCAAGTCTAAAAATGAGCATTCAGAGAAAATAACTAAGACAAAAAGTTCGGATTCCAAATGAAGTCTGAAAATTAGCATTCAAACCAACATAAGATCATGCATAGCTGAATAAACACACACAGAAATGTAAATATGATAAAACACAAATAATGTGATGTGTCCAAAACAGAACTGTAAAGGATTTCTTTGGAAAAGTTACATTACTCACACACATATAGCACATTTGGTGACACACACACACAGGTATGATGAAGATCAGAGGTTTGGGAAACCAGTGTTTATCCATGTGGACGACCGGCAGCTATCGTCGTGTTTTGCTGCATTTTGACAGAGCCGCCATGAGTGTGTTACATTCCTCTGAAGCGAATCCAGACATGTCCTTTCCCAGACTGTTACTCAACCATATGACACGCCACTAAAACATGACACCATGGCTTTTAATAATCCTCAAACTAGGTAACTGGACAATAAAGTCATGTTCTCTTATGTCTTAAGGCAGGACCTGTTCTTATGAACATTGACCTTTCAGTACTACCAGTCATATTATTAGCATCTGAAGACGTAAATATTCAGATAGAAGACGCTGAGAAGAACAGTCTCTTGTGCCAAGTTGAATTAAGAGAAAATAGATGAATTATTCAGCAGGCTATATGGAAAAAGCTAGCGTGGGCCCGTCAGCTGAATGGACAATAGCAGAGAGAGAGGGAGCTCTGCTGTCAGCTGGGAGGAGGACACAGCCTCTAGATTGTCCACACAAAGTGATCCACTGACTCCCACTGTGATGACAGCATTCAGTCAAAGCCTGAAGCCAAAGAATCAAGATGAAGGCACATTTTTGCATAATGTTCCACTGAGAGCTGGTGAATTCTGCTATATGAGATGAGTGTTTTTCTGTCATTAGCATCAAGGGCTAAGGAAGACACATGTTCAGTCAGTCAGGCCAACAACACAACACATGTTAAGACTGACCTGAAATTTAAAATGGATATTCATGGTACCCAGAGGATGATTCCTCATGATTCTGGGACCATCTGACATTTTGTGCAGCGCCACCATCAGTTAAAAAGTTCCCCCTAACTCTCCACTTTGTTCCAGTCTGAAACATCTCAACAACTATTGGATGGATTGCAATGAAATGTGGATCATCATTCATGTTCCCCACAGGATGAACTGTAATAACTTTGGTGATCCTCTGACTTTTCATCTAGCGCCATCATCAGGTCAACATGTTAATGTGTCCAATACTTTGGTTTATGACCAAATATCTGCAGAACTAAAGACATTCCCATCAGCCTCAGCTGAACTCTGTGTTTACTGCTAATCAGCTAATGTTAGCATGCTAACACGCTTGATGGTGACCATGCTAAACATTATACCTGCTAAACATCAGCATGCTCAAAGCTCCACTGAGTCTACGTACAGCCTCACAGAGCTGCTAGCATGGCTGCAGACTCCTGCTGATCTCAGAAGGACGTTTCTTAGAGCACAAGCCAAGACTGTGAAACTTACTGCCCACTTTCATGACCTCTGACCCCCTGAATGTTCCTCTACTGCCACCATCAGGACAAACCTTCTATTTTGGTCACTTTCTTGTTTTGCCACAGTTAGGTAACATACTGTATATGTACAACATGTATGTCATAATCCAACTGAGACTGTAAACAAGAAATTGAAAACTAAGGAACGATGGAATAAAGACGTTTTTATTTATTGACCATGTGGCCTTTACTCCTGCACCAAACTAAAGACACAGTTCAAAATGTTTAACCACCTGACTCAAAAAGACTAACATAATACAATCTTTAACACATATATACTGTATTGTGCATTTTAATAACCATTGCACCCTCTGTGGTTCTGCTCGCAGGGTTTTAGAATCTTTATGTGTGACTATAGTGAAAAAATGGTCTCTGTTGAACAGTAAAACAAAAGTAGTCCTAAAACCTGTATTATAAACTCTTAATAGTCTGACAGAATCACAGCAGCAGTCGAGTTATGGAGACACACACACCTCAACTGGTGAAGACACACCTCAACCTGCAGTCTGTGCTGGTTTCTGACAGGTCACATGCATCCATAAACCAGACTGGATCATTCCAAAACTAGCGTAGCCACTGCCAAACTCATTACCCTCAGTCATGTTGGTGCTACTGCTGTAAACATTTATAGGACTGGATTATACTGGTCCTTTCCAGGGGGTCATGCAGACTGTCATGTTGCTGTCATCCTCCCCCGGTTCTACAGATACAGCTATGATAATATATATAACATCCATCCATTATCTATACTTATAGAACCGAGAACCCTCTTGCTGTAATGCGACAGTGCTAAGCACAGCAACACCATAGTATATTATGTATAATACTAGTGTAGCTGTGTGTTGTATATTGTAGTAATGTGAATGTGAACTCACATTTGGATTATCTTATCAGTCACATTTCAACATGCAAAGGGTCTTCATGTCCTTCATGTTGCTTCCTGACTAATCACCCACTCACCTGCCGTCTGGAGGTCCTCCCCGTGCTCATAAATAAGCTCAACACAGGATTCAGGCAGAAGTATAACCAAGTGTGTCCGTCTGTGACTCTGCGGTCCAACTGTCCAGAGACAGGAGGTGTATGGAAGCTAAACGAGCTATCTCTTTACCTCCTCCACCTCCTCCTCCTCCTCCTCCTTCCTGGTGAAGACTTGGGCTCACATCCAGTCCTGCTCCTGCAGTCCACTGGCTGTCCCGCAGCTTCTCACACTCCTACTCCATAAACATGGCTATGGTCTGGCTGAAAACAGGCTTCCCCAAGAAACTCTTCTTTCCAGGGTTTTCCTGTTGTGTTTCCCTCTTCCCTTCTCCCTTCTCCCTCCTCCTCTTCCTCTGTGTGCCCCACTCTCCCGCTGCAGACAGACCACAGTCTTCACGCACTTACGTTAACAACGTTACTTACGTTACTTACGTTAATAACATTACTGCATGAAGAAGAGGAGCTGGCTGCACTTTGTATCTTGGCTAAAGGAACAGACGAACCACTTGTAAAAAGTTGACATTTCATTGAAATGAATCGCTGCGTGGTGTGCTGGATGTATGCCGAATTGTAACTTTGGACAGTGGAATAAAAGTCCCGCTCAGTATAGTTTTTGGATTATACTTTATAATGGCCCATTTTTTAAATCTGTACAAACTTCTCAATTCAAAATGTTATATAAAGCCTTTGAGACAGTCAACTGACTTTTAAAATATATTTCTAAGAAAAACAAGGAGACGAACTTCCGCTGAAATCACGTGATGTTCTGCGGAGTCCTCCATTTTGTCTGCAGCCAGGTACTGTTTCATCAGCGCTTGCTTAAGTGTTTAAAAGGTAGCCTACAGGGTACGTTATAAAATAAAATTTGACATGAAATAAAAGTGTAATTGGGAAAAATGCAATCATGATGGCATAAAAACAAACTTTTTCAAAAGGGCCTTTGAAATACAAATGTTTATAAAACTGATTTAGTCTCATTCAGGTATTATGAAAATTAATATGAAAATATCCACAAGAGGGCGCTATGTGATAAAAAGTCTTCAAGTGTTGCTGCTCTGCAAAAAGCCATTACTGGGAGGTAAAATAAAAAGAGAAACCCAATCACAACACTTTTAGTCTTCTTATCTAAGTATAATCTTTTGTCATTTAGAGAACTTAGTAATATGTTTGACAGTTGTAGCCTTCAATTATTCCTAAGAGAATGAATAGATGCATGTTGATGCTGGGTTTCTTCTTCTCTAAAGTTTTCCACATTAGTCTGGCCTGGGAACTAAGCTCTCATTGATGAGGTGCCCACTTAGAACTTAGGTCTGGCTAGTGGAAAGAAAACCTGCACCTGTCCTTATCACCTGGATCAGACTGTGAACACTGACTGCTAGTTTCCAAAGACATGGTGTGAAAACTGGACTCGGGTCAGTTTAGGTTGGTTTACCTCAGCAGCTGTCTGGTTGGCTGCTGCCATCAGGTGAAATGCTTCACTGGTTTATTACCGGAGTTCAATTGATCTCCATAATCTAAGTGGACAGAACAGTGTGACAGTTACTTTGTCATAACCCACAGTGACATGTCCTTCCTGCTGCCTGTCAGATGCATTTAGACAACAGTAGTTAATGAGTGAATCACAGCCATCTTTCCTGCATGAATCACTTCCTGCAAGTTCGTAGCAATAGATAAAATTAGTTTCCATCCATCCATTTTCTGTACCCAGTGATCCTGCTCAGGGTTGCACAGGGACTGGAGCCTATCCCAGCATGCTTTGGGTGAAAGATGGGTTTTAAAGGGTGGAATATAATATTGGTTTGATATTTGAAAAATAAAAAATGAACAACAAAATGGACCTCACTGTAAAGAGTCAAGAACACAAGTGTTGAGCACTGAGGCGTCATTATCAGCCTTTCAGATTTCGAGTTGGAATTGTTCCTGTTCCTTGACTGTTACCATATGACATTGTCATCCCTAAAGCAAGGAGGAACAAACATAGTGAGGCTGCTTCAGAATGATCTTCAACTGATCGTCTTATTTCTTACTGCACCATTAATGATTGTCCTCTCAACATGTCATGTCAGATAGTGATCGCTGTAGTCACAGTGACTTTGCTACATGAAGTCAGGTGACAGTAGCAGTACCAAAATAAAAGCAGAAATGGCCAAACACAGACCTACTGAAGGGGAGAAGGTTGGATTTGTTACAGAGCAGGTTTTCAGTGCAAGTAGTTTCAGGACTGTGAGTATCTACTGTACTGTAACGGTGCAGGCTGGAAAAAAACACTGAATTCTTCATATGAAAAAAAGTTTATTTATCTTTGTCAGCAACCCACATGCAGTTATGTAACTAACTCATTTTCTTTCGGGTGTTAATGTTACACAGTGTAAAATGCAGAATTCATTCATTGATTGATTCATTGACAAACAGCCCTTTTGTCACTTCAAACAGAGACATTCTTACAAGAGATACACACAGTTCAACTAATGCAAAATCATACATATCCACTGTCTTTGGTTGTGTCTTCAGTTGGAGATAAAACTATGATCCAACATGTGTTCCAGGAACCTGTCAGACTAGCCTGAGGGGGAAATGACACAAACACAAACAAGGAAAAGAATTTGTTAGAAATGACTGGATTGTATTCATGCATATTTATTTCATGTTAGTGTCCTCTAGAGGCTGCAGTGTTCATTACATCCCACAATAAGAGACAAACATACTGATGATGTTGTTGTTCAGCAGGAGGTCTACTGTCCAGGTAGAGCTACAGGTAAGGTCAGTGTGTCAATAAATACATAGTTCAACTTTTTGGGAAATACTGTTTGCTTTCTCTCCAAGAGTGAGATGTTCAGATGGATCTCATGTCTGTGTTCAGTAGGCCTACAGAGCTGGAGTCAGGACGTGGTTAGCCTAGCCTAGCATAAAGACTGAAAGCAGGGGGAAACAGCTAGCCTGGCTCTGTATAAAGTTATAAAATCCACCTACCAACACCCCTAAAGATCACTAATTAACATGCTGCATCTGTCTACATCATATGTCATATGTTAAGATCATGTTGTCTCTGCATGGAAACTCAGCTCTAATTAAAAATAGGTTTTTATAGTAACTCATTCATTGCCATATGTTCTTCCCATAAACAAATCTGACTTCCAACCTAACCTCCACACAGTTTGACCCTCCTGCTTCAGTATCCTCCTGCCATCCTCAGCTGCAGTCTCACCTCTTCCATTGTTGCATCCCAGACCGCTGGCGTTTCCTATTCGATCCATCCGGGCTCCGAAGCAGCCGGAGGCCTGTTTCCTGGCAGTCAGCAGCAGGTCCTGCAGGCGGCTCCTCTGACTCGTGGCCCTGCTGTGGCCCTCAGCTGGCGATTGAGATCTTTCTGATATAAGAGGTTCTTGGTCCCCCTCCCGGTCTGGGCTCCATCCTCGGCTGGCCTGGCTGCGCTCAGGCTCTTGATTTGTCCCTTCATAATAAGCTTCAGAGTCCTCCTCCTGAGCTGCTTCAGCCAGAGTCTCCTCAAAGCGCTCCAGTAAAGACTGGTGTGGAGAAGTGAAGACGGGTTACATTCTGTCAATATGGTTTACACACAGGAAACTCATCTGATTGAAAAACCTTCAAGTGAATCTGTAACTACAGACAGCCCCGAACTTTAGAAGATGGTGATTGTTAAGGACCATTTAAAAAGTAATAACTATGGTACTATGGTATTACAGGGTCCAGCTGAGAGCATCGCTGAATAGGGCTTTAACAGGTGGATCAGATCTAACATTGGACCACAAGGCAATGATCCGTGTGGTCTGTATGTGCACCAAAACTTTTCTCAGTGAATCATTTCATGCCATATTAACAAGTGATAAAGTGTCTGTTAGTTTATGTAATATTCTCTCAAAACCTGAGAGGCAAATAACCCGATTAATGTATTATCAAACTCTGATGGTTTAATGGCTCCAAATGGAGAATTAGCTCCACCTGCTGTTTATCTTCATGTGCTCCTAATATTCACGTAACAGCAGTGGAAATTATGTTAAACTGTTGAATAATTCCTGCTGACTGGCGTTGATGAAGGTTGTTTAACAGCATCTGATCATCCAGATATCACAATTTCAGGATTTCTCAGGCAAGTTTGGATGGAAATGACATGAAAGACTTGTTTTTTACTTAAATGTGTTGATCACCAGGTTTTATAGGGACTATTTCTTTGGTAGAAAGTATTGCTGAAGAAAACACTTCAGAGGGACCTTTTACCTATAATTAGTACCAGATTACAGATTGTACTGTAGTTCTTTCCAAGAAGCTTCAAAGGAAACTATTAGGAAATTACAGACCTGTGAAATACAACCCTATCTGCATACCTAGAAACCACTAAAGTTAAGTAAGAAAATGTATTTTTCATTTTGAACACTCCAACAGCTCCTGTAAAACACACAGCGTGGTTCACTAACACAGTCAGACAAACAGGTGTGATGGCTGAAAGGGTGACATGGTTTCTTACCTTGAGCTGAGCCAGGTCGCTGGTTGAAGAGGGCCTTCCCAGTATGTGGCTGCTAACCAGTGTGTGCTGACACAGCAGGACCAGCAGGCCCCACAGGACCGCAGTCCTCATGTTATCCTTCTACTGCTACTACTGCTACTGCCGGCTGTACTGCAACATTTTATATACATGCCAACACACACACACACACACACACACACACACCATGCAACAGACAGTCAGTGTCATTGGCTCATCATTTTGTAGATCGCCTCAAGTGCATTCTGACACCTCTGCATGATAAGGCAGCTAGTCAGATGTCCCTTTAAGTGGCGCTTGGTGGTAGGTGATGTGTGTGTGTGTGTGTGTGTGTGTGTGTCTGTGTGTGTGTGTGTGTGTGTGTGTGTGTGTGCCAGCAGTGGCATGACCTCAGGAGCCATGTTGGAGCTCAGACGTGGTGTGTATTGACAGGAATGCAGCATTCACCATGCAAATACTTAACACTGTCTGCACTCCTGAGCCTGAAAAACACCATAGTAGGTTAAAACTGCTGCTGCTGGGTTACAGGGAGGTTACATGGTTTAGATTAGGAGAGGAAGGAAACAATGCCATCAGTATACAATATTGAATTACAGTACGTAATATTTACTATGATTGCTAATGGCGTTTCTGTTTGTTTTTGAGTTACATTTCAGTTTGTAAGGAGGAGTTACTGTAAAAAGGTTTCAGTTCTTTGTAAAATATCAGTTATGCTAGTGTTTAGCTTTGGTTAAAGCTTCAACTAAATGCAGTACAGCAAAACATCACAGGGCTGTTTCCACACAACCCTGTAAAGATGGATTATTAATAGACGATACCAAATATTAAATCAATAGTTTGACGTTTTGGAAAATACAGTTATTTGCTTTCTTGCTGAGTGAGCTGAGCAGACTGATACAGAACCACTCTCATTGATAACAATCTCCTCATCTCACTCTCCGCAAGAAAATTCATAAATATATTTCCCAAAATGTTGAGCTATTCATTTTACAAGCGAGTATGTGGACCTTGAGTGGAAACCGTCAATATCAGCTCTTAGACCAACATGGACCGAAGTCCTCGTCGTGTTCAGAGTCAGGGAAAGTTTGAACAACTGAAGTTCCACGACAACTAAGCAAACTCCATCTGCTGATGAAGACGGTGTGATAAAGTCAAAAGCTCCGGAACAAGCGAGTAAATAAACCTGAAGTGGATGTTGTTTTGTCAGCCGATACTGTGTATACATGCACACTGTCTCAATCAGACTGAAGGTCATTCCTTTACTGTCACCTTTTAAATTTACACCTGCGGGATTATGTGCTCCATTTATGTGGAGGCCACTTTGACTCATACAACACATACTTGGCAAACTTTTATTGGCCATGAGACAACAGTACTGGTAGTTTGAATTCTTAACTCAAGCTCCACTTACTAGATTTCTCCTAGAGCTTTCAGACACATATTGTGGCCTTCATCAGCAGATGCAGTTTGCTCCATGACAACTGAGCAAACTTGAACAGCTGAAAGCACCAGAGGACATCTAGTAAGTGAACCTTGAGTTGAGATTGTATGTCAGACTACTATTTCTAAGATCCAGAGTGAAAATCCAGAGGTCACAGCTGTCTGAGAGAGTCTGACTGTGCATCGTCCGTTCAGTCCACACAGACTGTAACCAACATGTCCAGCTGTCCTCACCAGGCTGACTGACGGCACAAAGTTACTGGACTAGGCAAGGCAACTTTATTTGTATTGCACATTTCACACGCCAGGGCCTTGATCAATCATTATAGATACCATTAATACATTCATAACATATAATTTATATGATTTGTGTGATTTTGACTGTTGCCAGTGTAGATTACTCTTCACTAAGTGAAGCGCCAGAGAGAAAACAGTAGATTGCTGGTGGATCCTGCAGTATTGGTGTGTGTTGTGTCAGTGTGGATTATATATTATATATATATGAATATCTGCTCCATGAGACAGGATGTCAAAAACACTTTGAAGAACACTTTCTGTGTGGATTTCTCCTTAACATCACAGCACAGGGAGGACCGGAGAAATGTCTGGTGGAGTTAATGAACACTAAGCTGTGCAGCTACTAACAAGCCACATTTGCTGTCTGCTGATGGTGGCCGATGCCTCACCTGAAGTCCCTTACTTGAACTGGGTGGTGGGGGCCGGCCCCAGCATCTTCTGGTACACTGACTGCTCACAGCTTCAGATTCAGATTCAGAAACTAAACCAGTTTAGGATTATAAATAATCTCAACCACAGTCTCAACCAAACAGTGCCTGTCTCTGTCAGCCTCATGTTACATAGACAGCCAATCACAATACAAAGACAACCATGTGACTGTGACACATAGTGCCTGCAGCAGACGTGGGAACTCTCATGTTGAGATGAAGCCTGCAGGGGTTATTACCCAGGATGCAACAGTGAAGACAGGCGGGTCAAATCTAGCAGTTAAAGTCTGAATGAAAAAGTTTGCTGTGTTGTGTGCTCTCCATGGTGCTGAAGGATTTCACATTTATCCAAGGATCCAACAGGAATGACAACGACTTAAAGTCTCTGTGTCCACTGGCTGACTGCTCATCAGTCATTCTCCCTCTGTTCTTTATATACAGTATATTTATGATGTAATGCATGTGCCAGGGTCTTCCATCATTGTCACATGTCACTATGTTGATTGTGAAAAGTGACCATTTGTTGTATAATTGGAGGTAATTTCAGGAAAGTTGCATGATTCTATCCATTGACATTACATGTGCATGGTGATGCTTCAGAGACACTCGGTTCAATGCTGTGCAGTTGTAAACATTTATTAAAACATTCAACAGTACATAAAGAACAGTCGTACATCCATTTTAAATAAATATACTTGTAAGCCACAAACAATATTCAATAAATACTAGTAAATAAATAGCATTCAAATAAAAATATCTTTTGGTAGAGACGTTGCAGTTCCAGGATTTAGATGGTTAGACTTCATCTTTACTTTGGATCTGCAAGACAGCAAGAAAACAACTCTGTTAGTAAGACTATTCATCTTCTCATTCATTTCATTAATGGAACATTTGTATGAGGTAACATCATGGTACTCTATACTATAAACTATATAATACTATCAGAATGAAGGGAGAAATAGGCTTACATATGGAGCTATAATTTTCTAGTTGACTATTATAAGGACTTTCTGTCCTCTCACTGGTCCAGCCTGGAGCAGCTGTGGTCCTGTAGCTTACTGCAGTGGAGTTACTGTAACTTACTGTATCTGCCGACAGTGTTGCAGCCCAGAGAGCTCATGGAGCCTATTCTGTCCATCCGTCGACCGAAGCAGCCTGAGGACCTCTTGGACGAGTCGTTGCGGACACTCTTCAGGTTCTTGGCTGAGAGAAACTCTCTGATCGCTTCCTCGTCCAGTCCGGTCTGAGGCTGCTGTCCGTCTGCTGCCTCCTCTGTGTTCAGGCTGTCCAGGCTGTCCCTCTCTGCAAGGACTCTCTGGTCCACCTCAATCTGCTCTGAAACGGAGTCCTCTAGTCTGTGAAGGAGCGCCTGCAACATCCACATAGACATGAGTTGATTTAACCAAATATAACTCAGTAACCACAGATCAGATTACATAAGGTCCCAGAGGTCCATATAGGAGGCTGCTGTGGAGTGAAATGTCAAATGACAATAGACATCTTTCTACAATACAATCCCTATATGGGACAACTAAAGTTAGGTACAGATTGCTGCAGACCCATGACGGACTCATGGTGGACCCATGGTGGACTCGTGGTGGATCTCCAACCTTCCAAAGCCAAGTTTCAGAATCACTCATTTGGAGACTCACCTTTAAGATGTCCATGTCAGTGTCAGTCAAGCCAGTGCTGATGGGATACGTGCTGAACAGCTGCAGGTTTAAGATGAGGAGGAGGCCGCAGAGGGGAATGGAAGACAGATGCATGTTTCTCTGTGAGTTCCTGTTGCTTGTATCAGTGGCTGGATGGATGAATGCTCTTTGGCTTCTTTGCCTGGTAGCTGTTTGGATGCTGGAGCCCCACAGCAGCACCCTCTGCTCTTTTATACTTCAGCTCGACACACGTAGGTATGCCAGGAATTGGACTGACATTCCTGACACCTGATTCTGATAACAGGAGCTGTCGGAAATGGCTCCTTTTAAAGCGTTGTCTCTTAGATATGAAGCATTCGTGTGCCATAGCTGCTTCCATATGCTACTGTGTTTGAGAAACATACTCCAACCCCCCACTACACGGGACACTGTTGTCACTGAGCTACGGGAAGTAGTAAACTACCAGACAGTGTGACAGTGTTACTAAATCGGTGGGTGTACGTGATGGTGGTAGGGTAGCCTGCTGGTTAGAGAGATCAGCCTTCAATGACTGCCACTCTACTAAAGGGTCCTTGAGAAATACGCAAGTGTCCGCGTCTTTCTCAAGGACCCTTTAGTCCCCAGCACCAGCTCTCAGGGTGCTGCTCTACGGCAGACTGTGACCTCTGACCTCTCACTGTGAAGCAGCACATTACATGAATATTACAGTCTATCAGTTGCATTTAAAAATATGAAGGCTGCACTTGTGTTTAGTGTTATTTAGCTAATGTTAGCATGATAACATGTTAAATGTGACATCATCAGGGTTATTTTGTTTAGACTTAATAACATGCCTGCAGTGCAGAGAAGGCTTTATACAACCGTTTGAGCAGAACTGAATATTCGGGTTGGAGCCATGTCGTGTCGTGAACTTCGACGAGCTGTCGAGCCGCTCTGGCACACTGCATGTGTTATTACACTGCACAGCACAGCAAGGTAAAGTTGCTTCCCTTGATAACATGCTGAAGGTGTGCTAGCCAGTAGTAGAAACGTATGTCATCAGCTAAAGAGGACCAACCTGGGCCCATTGAAAAGCCCTGTTTGATTAGTGAATAGATCTTCACCCTTTAATACCTCAATAGTCATAATATAAAGTGATAGCTAAGTTACATGTTCCAAGGTGGGAATGCACTCTAATTACATGTAGGCCTATGTATGTATGAGACTCACTACACCCTAAAGACGTCTAATGCTTGTCAGTGCATCCAGATTTATTTCATGCAGACAGATAAAAACTTGAAATCTATCAACATGAAACATGTTATCCATCCTGATTTTTTCAGCCATTTTGTCTTCTTTATTTATTACATCAATGTAAACAGTGATGTATGGCTGATGGACTGTCATCAAGCTGCCATCAGGACAGAAGTTCTCAGATCCTTTACTTCAGTTAAAGTACTAAAACCACAATGTAAAAATACTCCTGCATTCAAAATTTTACTTGAGTAAAAATACAGACATATTATCATCAGCTATATGTACTTACTACTACTTACTATACTGATACTGTATATTATTATATTATTAGCCTATTAATACTGATGCATGAATGTTAGAGCAGCATTTTACTGTTGTAGCTGCTGGACTTTATATACAGTTACCTAGTTTTAACTTCTTTATATGCAGTTAGCTAGTTTTAACTAGCCTACTTTATATACAGCTAAGTGGTCCAGTGCTGCAACATAAATCAGTTTTCATTTTTTGGATTTTTCTCTAATCTTTGCTTTTGCTTTTCTTTTCTTTTTTCTTTCTCTCAGCGCCAGATTCATTTTACGCTTTGACATTATGAATAATTTAATTATCGACATTATTTTTGTCGCCAATTATTTATATTTGTAACAGGCTATACTGTAAACCAGACATTCTCGCACGTATGGATCGTGCTTAAAACAAAGCTTTACGCACACATTTTTGCGCGCGTAAGGTTGGACACTCTGGCTGTTTAGATCATCTGTACAGAACACGGAGCCTTTTCTTACAGGAAGTGCCACGGTCAATAAATCCAATAGAGTCAATGATATGTTGGTGACGGATCTTCAGGTCTTCCTGTCGAACCTGAGAACATGAGTTCTGTATTTCTGGAGGTCGAACGCTCCAACATGCGGACTTTTAATAGACTACATGTTTATATGACACTGACTCTTATTGTTAAGCGACTGACATCTGGATTTCTTCAAGTTCCACCAGGTGAAGGCGATTCTCCTACCTGCCGGAGACTTTGACGCTTCCATTATCTATTATTCCCCGCGTACATGTTTGGATTCTTTAAGGAAACCTGGTGTGTCTCTATCGGAGCCGCTGCGGCAGGTTTCCTTCCATAACTCCGGTACAGATCAGTCATGTCACTCTCTTTTCTTTTATAATTGAAGCCAAAACGTGTGTGTGAAAAAACGGAGCTAAAACATAAACTGTTCATGGACACATTATGTGACACTGTTCATATTTTCCCACCGGAAATAGTTTAGATTGAACACAGACAGCTTGCAGCTGATGGTAATATAAAAAAATGAAATAATAATAAAATGCATTTGAGTTAAATGGTTCCCCATCTAACACACCGGTTTATTTTATAGCGTGCCAATATATCCCCTCTGCAGCCTAATAACATGCTTTCAATTCAACCACAGACTCAGCTGTTGCAAAATAATTATTTTACTACAATACAATATATTACAGGCAGCTCTACTTCATCCAACAAGAAATAATAAATAATAAATACATTTATAATAATTTATTATTGAACAGCTCACATATGCTCACATATGAAAAGGAAATCAGCGTTCCGATGAACAGCAAAGACTGAAGTTACCGCCCTTTAAAGTGTCAAAGCTTTAAACTGAGAGGAGCTCCGGTGTCGGTTCCGGTAACAATGACGTGTAGAAACCAGGAGTCATCCACGCCTGTTGACACAACAACAAAAACACATTATACACCATATTAAAAAGCGCTTTGTTGCAGTCTGCAGCTGCTGCACAGAGCCTGCAAAGCTCCAGATGCTGCAGATGCTCAAGTTCATTTTCTCTGTTTAAAGAAATATAAAACGTGTTTGATGCATTTTAATTTCAGTGCAATTCATTATAATAAACTCCTCCTGAAAAACATCTCCGAAAAGTATTCATGGGGGATGGATTTGATTTTGTTAGATTAATCTGTGTTTTAATTTACGTCTTTTGTTTATGGTAAATAGTAAAGGATGATTATGTTTCTGCTTTGTCTACGTGTGTGCTGCCTCATGTTTAACCTGTGAATGTAGTAAAAGAAGATTTGCATAATAAATTGATGTATAAGCTATGGTCAAACACTTAAATGTTTTCCTAGTTGCCTATAATCATATATTAATGTAGGCTATATTATCTATCTATTTCAAAATCAAGCCGTAGAGGGTTTTTTCTGCATCATATTCCAACTGCATTGTGTTTCTTTTATTCTACAAACATGTCATAATACTGTAATGTCTTCCCTGTATTTAACAAACAAATGGAATATGATCTCATATCTCCGCACCTGCAGGACTAACCTGACATGAAGAAAGATGTAAACTAACTCTTGTTTTCTGTGTTGCGATTATTGAAAAATAATATAGACATGTTTGGGATTTTTGCCCGGTCCACTGGTTCCTACCTTCAGCACCCCAGCCCGCTGAAGGAGCCGATCCTCTCTAACCGGACACCGAAGCAGCTCCTCAGCCCGCCCTTCTTGTACCGGCTCCACGAGCGCTTGGAGGTCCTCATGAGGTCCTTGAAGAGACGCGCCAGGGCGTTTTCTTTGGCCGCCAGTGCCGAGTTGCTGGGGTCGGAGGAGTCCCACGGCTGCTCTTCTGCAGCTCCGAACACCGACTTGTCTGTATTTCCATCCTTCCCCTGCGCCTCCATCTCCTCCGAGGAGTAATACGGCGCAGCGTTGAGCTCCTCTTCGAAAAGTTGCTTCAAACTCTGCCGAGAAAATAAAATGCAGAAGCTTGGAAACTGGAAACTCATAGTACTGTATTTCACTCAGATACCCGGTGAGTTAACCTCAGAGTCATAACGGTACTCGTGCACAGTAACACAGGTCACTGTCATGAACTCACCTGGGGAGAAGTTTTATATCAGAATAAAAACACACACTGACTTTATTTAGACAAACCACTCGTTTGTATTTGCTTTTAACTATGACCTCTTCATGTCATATATCCTAGGCTGGTCTCTCCATCACTGCACATCAGTTAAAAGTAAACTCACCTGTAGGTCAGACACCGGTTTGGCTCCCACGAAATTTAGCAGTAAAAGCAGAGATAAACAGCACACTAAGATATTTGGGTTCATTTTCTTTTGGAGTTTTTGTTCTTTTTTGACTCGCTGGCGCGCGACTCGGTCCGTCCCTGCTCCTGTGTCTCGCGCTGGTCTGGTTCTGTGGCGGTGGCCAGGTGCCGCCTTTATACACGACCTGATTCCGTCACGAGGCCTGGGAAAATTAACGAGGTGTGACTAATGCTGCTACACGTGGGAGTACAGGCTAACCTGGGGTTGAAAATTGGGACTGGAAGTGTTTTCAGGTTCAAACTCCTCTGAAGCGTCAGACTGAAGAAGACTCAAGTTATTACTGTTACTATTACTATCTGATACAGAAAACTATATCAGTTAATATAACTGAAATATCACCTGAGAAAGTTCCTCTTTTATTGTTTTGTTTGTTCTTTTTTGTGACCTTAACTGTGAATTCTGAATCTTTATTGCATAAACTTAAATTCACTGCATGTTTGGTTTTAAAACTGCCTCACAAAACAGCCCCCTGTCCTTTTGAGTTTATAGTAAATGAGATTCTCTTTCACCACCAGACACAATGCTAATATTGGACGATTCTACAAAACCCCAGATTATGTTCAATGACAATGTTTAAAAAATCACGTCTTTCTACAATAATGGGAACTACAGGATTAGGGAAAGATCGTGAACTTCAGTCTACTGCATGAAGGTTGGACGAGCTACATCACTTTACATTTCACATTGGTGCATAAAGGGCAAGCTTTACATCTTGCATGAATGTTAACACTGGACATTATTGTGCACTGGGGATACTGGTATGGTATCGTAGGATACTGAACTGTCTGGTAACAAGGAAATGATTCTAGTGATAGAAATTAAATTAAAAATGAGCTGATTGTTCCACAAAGTAATACAATAATTGATTAAACTACAGAATGTTGCACTACACATAATAGTATTTTAACTGTAAATGCATGTGAATCTATTTTTAATTTATTTCATTAGTTGGGGCTAGGCTGGCAGGTCCCCTCAGTAATGTAGGCTGACCATGTCCTGTATACAGCTTCTCTGCTGGAAGGGAAAGTCATAATGTACTTTGTCTACTTCCTGCGTTGCTATTGAGTGTAAATATCAGCAGTTTGAACCGTCATTTTCCTCACAAACACTCTAAAGGGGCTGATATGCAGAGGTGGCACTCAGTGGAGGTGGAAATTAACATTAATTTGAAGTTTGTCTGTGTGTCTGTGTGTGTGTGTGTGTGTGTG
>LKNJ01000332.1:204251-228158 GCA_002120245.1 Maccullochella peelii | reverse complement strand
ACCCCCACCCGACAGCCCTGCCCCCATCAGACAGGTAGCAGGGGTAAATGATGAGCGATTAGCCCTGGACCCTGTGCAGCTGAGTGCACTGTGTGGAGGTGGATGGAAGCTAATTGACATTTCCCCAGCTTCTCAACTGGAGGGCTATCAAACCAAATTGAGTCAGGCCTCAGGGCAGCAGCCAGCGGTCCTAAATGCTACACGGCTTTCTTATGGAAAGACTCTGAGCTCTCCTAATTCAATCTGTTGCTCCCGCACACAAAGACAGGTGTGACGGCGTCAGACAGATGTGATAGTGGTGACAGATGTGATGCCGCCAGACAGATGTGACGACCAATGACCCTCTTAGGTTTGTCTTTGTTTATAAGTTAAATGAGCAGTGGTGGAGGAAGTATTCAGATCCTATACTGTGTAACAAGTGAAAGTCCTGTATTGAAATGATTACTTCAGTAAAAGCCCAGAAGTTATCTTACCCACCTTATCTATATTATCAGTAAAATAATATCAAAAATAAGTGCTCAGTTCAAAAAATAAAATAGCAGCCCCTGTCTCACTGATGCATTAACATGAAAGTAACATTTTACTGTTGTAGTTGGTCAAGCTGCAGCTTTTTTTTAATATTCTGTTGAATCTATAACATGCATTATATTTTATAAAAGCATAAAGTTTTGCATGTAAATCTTAATTTGTAAAGTAACTATAGATGTTAAATAAATATAATGCAGTAAATAGTGCAATATTTCCCTCTGATGTAGAGGCGTAGAAATATAAAGTAGTGTGAAATGTAAATACTCAATTAAAGTACAAATACCTCAAAACTGTAGTTAAGAACAGTACTTGAGTAAATGTACTTAGTTACATCCCACCTCTATCTGGATTAAGTTTAGAGCAAAATGTAATTTTTTCTGTCCTGAGTGTCACATAATGAACACTGGTGGACTGTACGTGACACCTTAATTCAATTATTTATTCAGTTTCAGACCAAAGACATTGATATCAGCACGAATCTGAAAACTCAGCTGTCTGTTGGAACTTTTCAGTTTGATATGTAATGAGAGTGTTTTGGGATAATCTGTTCTGAATGACACTGATTTGCCTGCTTGTCTGAGCTCCATGCTGACGCTCTGCTACACGAGGACAGGTAGAGACAGGATGTAGTAAAATGTCCTGCAGGTCTCTACAGCTTCAGAGGGACAAAGCCATGCAGCTGACATTTCAACCTCTTAACTGTCACTCAGATGAAGAATGTGCAGCCCATCCTCACATCAGTTCCCCTCCATTAGAGGTCTTAATTAGAACATGGACGCCTCATGGTCTAAACGGTGGAGCTTGATGAACTGAGGCGAGGAGCTCAGAAATGACAGGCACACATGCTGACGTCAGACAACACAGCAGTGGTTCCCAGAGGCTCATCCTTCAGGAGGAACTCCCCACTTTGACAGAACTGTTAGACCTTTGACTAGAAATGATTGAATTTACAAAATTTAGATAATGAAAATGACTAACTGTAGTTTTTTCTTCCACCACTGTAGAAAAAACATGGTTAATATGTTTTAGCCACACTGTCAATCCCTGGATCGGTACTTTGGTCCAGACTGAAACATCTCAACAAATACTGCATAGATAGTCATGGAATTTGATTCAGACATTCATGGTCTCCAGAGGATAAGTCCTCACTTTTCCTCTAGCGCCACCAGCACGTTCACATGTGTAGTTTTAAGTGAAATGTCTCAACAACTATTGGTTGGATTGCCATGTAATTAGGTTCAGACATTCATGTTCTCCACAGGATAAATTATAATCATTTAGGTTAATATATAAACAGACAGAACACCTCAGGGATGAGGGTCCACTGTGGATTTGGGGGAGGAAGAGAGAGAATTTTCTTTTTAAGTTACATTTGAAAATAATCCAACTGGAGCTCGAAGCGCTACGTAAGAAACCAGCCTGAACCGTCACACGACCCGTCATCAGGACCCTGCGTGATGAAGAGAATGTAGAAAATTAAATGGTAAACATTGCATCACAGTGTTTATAGTCAAGGTGATTGACACCTTATATTCAGTATTTTCCACTAAATCACCAGGTAGAGTTTGCAGCAGTGACAAACAGGATTTTGTGTCTTCAGGAGCACCACTGACCTAAATAGTTCAGAGTTTGTCGGCTACACATCAAACATCACTGTGATCTCAGACATTTGTGCAAGCCAAAATAATGACAATGCAAAAGGCAATAGCATGCAAAGTCCAAGCAAACAGGTGAGTTTTCTTTGAGGCCTTTGCTTCTTTATAAAGAAAAGTTTATTTATGAGAAAATATAAATATTATGTATGAAAACAAAGCACATAACACGTAGGTCAGTTCTATGAATTCAGGCTCTTGAACCAGAACAAGACTTACAGAGAAAAAACCCATTAATTATTTAATGATTAATTATTTAGTGGTTTTCTTACTGGACATCATAGTTTACTTTGCCACTGCAATATCATTTCATACCATTACATCAGTCAATAATGAGAGCTCAGTTATCCATCCATCCATCCATTTTCTTCTGCTTATCCGGGGCCGGGTCGCGGTTATGTCAATGTGTTTTGTTTGAGTTGGAATGAGAAAAGGTCAATATTTGCATGGTAATGTTTCACCAGCAGCATCACTGTTAACATGCTATTGGAAACACCAAGGATGGAAATGAGTCTCCTGTGGTTATGGCACATTTCCTGACACTATTTGAACCCTGCAGAGTCCCAAGCTGTGTCAGGAATGTGGCACCTGATAAATGATGAGACAGAGAGACAGTCAGTCAGTCAAGGATGCTCATCTGAACCGTCCCGTCAACACTGTTCCTGCACTTCCTCCCTGAACAGATTAGCTTATCGCGAACACACTGCTGGAGAGAAGAATCCTCAGCCACATCATTCTGCTTTTCACTGAAACATTAAGAGATTCCCTGAAAAGTTTACCTTTTACCCACTGATGGTTTCATATGTGTAACTCATTAGCTTGTATTGAGTTGCTGAATTGAACAGTTTCATGGAGTACCCCTGGGATCTGTTCAAGGGCCTCTGCTTCTTCAGAGGGGATAATGTTGATCTTCTACACTCTGTACATTATTAACCCCTGCTGGGCAGGAGGGAGAGGAGGGGTCTGAAATGACAGGAGAGTCAGTGAACCGGCATGAAAACAGAAACCAAATAACGATTATGTGCTGGGAGGACTCATGACAACGACCAAATACAGGAAACACAATGTTATTAGCCTTTTGCTGATTACTATTGTCATAGGTGAGAAATAAAAACTCAGAGTTGACATCTTTTGACTCCTCTAATCCCACAGGTAACCCACTGATAGTTTCATATGTGTAACTCAATAGCTTGTATTGAGTTGTTGAATTGAACAGTTTCATGGAGTACCTCTGGGATCTGTTCAAGGGCCTCTGCTTCTTTGGAGTGGATAATGTTGATCTTCTACACTCTGTACATTATTAACTAATTTTTTAAATGTGTTTTAAATGTTGGAATTAAGAGTCTGTTGATGGGTCTTTTTTCCTTCCTTTCTGACCTTCCTCCAGTCTACAGCTCACTCATTTCCACCTACAGGTAATCATTGACAACCCTGCCAAAAATAGCAGTCAGAACTTACCTCTATAAA
Source organism: Maccullochella peelii (assembly GCA_002120245.1). Classification (NCBI taxonomy): domain Eukaryota; kingdom Metazoa; phylum Chordata; class Actinopteri; order Centrarchiformes; family Percichthyidae; genus Maccullochella; species Maccullochella peelii. The sequence goes on along the minus strand of LKNJ01000332.1, from coordinate 224,511 downwards.
CCAAAAGGCAGATCCAATTTACTTGTTAACTTGTCAGCTGAGATGAAATGTCTTGTGGTTGCACCTTTTGAGGGTGTTCCATGTAGGCCTAATGATTTTCCTGTAACAAGACCATTTACTGGTTGTAGAATGAGAAGATCAGAGGACGGTGCTGAACCAGTGAAGCTTGTATGGAGCCCATACTGAAGTGACATTTGGAAGGGTCAGTACACAAATGATGGGACTCTGACATATGGCCTGTACTGCCTTCCTCTCTCCACCTCTGTTTAATATCAGTGGATCTATCCATTTATCCCAATCTTTTTATCCCAGTCAGGGGTCTGAAAAATACAGCCAAATACAGGAAACACGACCAAATATAGAAAACACAGCCAAATACAGAAACCACCACTGCCAAATACAGGAAATGCGACCAAATATAGAAAACATAACCAAATATAAGGGTCAGAATACGAGGAAGTCAGTCCAAATAGGCAACCAAATCTGAAGAGGGACAGGCAGGAGAAGAGAGGTCTGAGAAAACAGGCAAACTGGATCAAATACAGGCAGGTCAGGCAGACCAGGAACAGGGGATCTGAAGGGGATAGCTGAAGACAATGTATAGCTGGTATATAGTGGCTAATTGGGGGAATGAGCTGCAGGTGAGGAGATGGGTGAGGAAAACCAGGTGAGGGGAATGAGGTGATGGCCCGACAGGAGGGGTCTGGAATGACAGGAGAGTCAGTGAACCAGCATGAAAACAGAAACCAAATAACGATTATGTACTGGGAGGATTCACGACAACGACCAAATACAGGAAACACAATGTTATTAGCCTTTTGCTGATTACTAGCTAACCAATTCAAATAATGGTACATTATAAATCATGCAATCAGGATGTTAAAACAAAAGAAATGTACATCATTAGTTCATTTCCACTGTGTTTTCTGTATGTTTCTGTTTTTTCCTGTGTTGTGTGTATTTGGTTGTGTTTTCTCACTTTCCAGTGTTTTTGTTCTAAATGCTATCTGTTTGCACGTGTGTTTTTTCAAGTTGCAGTGCGTTGAGCTCTCAGGGCCACTGTAGTTATTGTCATAGGTGAGAAATAAAAGCTCAGAGTTGAGATGTTTTGACTCCTCTAATCCCACAGGTAACCTTTGGTATAAAGAATGTCTAACCAACAGGTTCAGTAAACGACAAATTGGAAATGACTGTTTATATGAAGATAAAGGCCCCTTTTTAACAATATATATGGACAAAAATAGTTGGCTGTGTGTACTAACCTAACCAGACATTTTTATCATTCAAACTTGGATTACTTGGGGGACTCACAAGAGAAGAACAGTCTCAATCTGTCCAGGAGAGGCTGTGTAATCCAGACTTAATCTCTACTGTGGGGTCTGCATGTAGACCCTCCTTGTTTTTACTCTGTCAGATGCTGTTAAAGGTAAACAATGACGTGTGAAGCTCGTCTTTTAAGCCAATGTGGACAAGAAGTCCTTACATGCTCAGAAAACGTATAATTCAATGACAACTTGACAAAGTGATATGATGAATAGCTCCAGAACAGCTACTAAAAGGACCTTGAGATGAGATTGTCTTGTCAGCTTGGTAATCAGAGCCAGTGGAGAAGCTCAGTGTCCTGAAGTGATGCTGCTGTGTGGACTCTGCTGAACCGGCCCATCTGTGGCTGTTTGATGGGCTCTCAGGACCCTTCAACACCTGCTGAGATCTGAGTCAGACCACCTCCAGATGTGTTCTTATTGCAATGAGTTTTTCCTGATATAGACGTCCAGGTGCTGCTCATCTGTTCATACAGGTGGAGATGCGCTCCAAAGCCTTTCTATGTGCTACTGTTACACTACATTTGAGCATCTCACAAATAAATATTTAATTGCACAAGAGTATACTCTGTAGCCTTGACTGTGCATCTCACACACCTGGTGATTCACACCTGCACAGTAGAATTATTGATCAGTAAGGGTTAAGTGTCCCTGGTCGTCATTTTAAACCGTTGTCAGAGAATCATAGTTGGAGGTTTGTGGTCTTAATTCAGTGTCCCTCCAGTCCACCTTGCTCATGAAGCTGCAGCAGAACACTTTAACCTTCATGGGCAGCCCTGCAGTCTATTCCTGTCCCAGACTGATCCCAGACTCCCACGCCATTACATCATGCCTTCCCCTTCCCGCTGGCTGTGGAAAGACTAGCATACACATGTCGTAGATGTGACCCCTCTACTGCCACCTTTACACAGATAAGGCTACTTTCACACAACAAGGATGGTGTCGCATGTATTTAGCATTAGTTCATGCTATTTTTAACACCGATCACCTAAATAAATCAAGGAAGTACTTTTTCACTTTGTCACTGGTCACTGGATCGACACTTATCTTTTGCTCTTAGAAGTAGTGTAATATATCACAGAATATAACACATTCAATCCTGATAGGTGTATAAGATTAGTGCTCCACTCTCAGGTTAGGGTTGGGGTCAGTCACAATCTTTATTATGGCCTCTAATTAACTCTGGGCTTCTGTAAGTGATGGGTTTGATAAGTGTGCCTGCAGTCCTTCACACTGGGAATAAAATGCCCTTTATTCATTTCACACTTTCCTTTGTGAGGTCTCATTAGTTTCCTCTGTGTTACATGTTTGAGTTGGAGTCATAGACCTCAACAACAACAGCATAGTCATAAATATCAAGAGGACAAATGCAGTAAATCATATTGAATCAATACATAAACTCAGAGCAACCAACAGCCTCAGGTATTAATTCACCAGCTGACTTCAGTGATGGAAGTGAGGACAGATATTATATGTGAGAGTTTAATGGAGACGTGTTCAAAATGAATTAAATATTCATATGAATAAAAACAAATTAAATATATAACCATGAAATTGTGAAATACTCCAATAAATGTTTAACACTTGTTACACTTATTATTATGAAACGTTATTTGACTTTATTTCGGGTAATTTTTTTAGTTATTTTTTATGAAAAAGTTTGATTTTAATTTCATTATCAAAAGCCATAATTCACAGTCTGTCATCATTTCACTGTTGCTTTCGTCTAATTTCACATTTTCTTGGTCATCATATATTTTATCTGTATTTATCTATATGATAATTTATTTCTATGTACTAATTTTTTGTTTAATTTCCTAAATTATGAACCCTCTCCATAGTAAAGTCAGTATCTAGTGGAGGCTCCACAGTATAATATATAAACAGTATGTCTGGCAGAATTTTAGAGAAATGTGTCTAATATCCAATAATATAAAATGTTGCTTGGGTTTAAATATTTCACTTGGTGTAAATGTGAAATGCAGTTATTTTAGTGTTAATAAATATAATACAGGAGGATGACTGACATCACTTTAAGTCTCTATTTTCCATTAAAAAGTGTTTCTCCAAAGCAACAAAACATCACAATATGTTCCAGTGTGTAACTCTACATTTGCCTCCAGACTCAGTTCTCACACAGACGCTAAGAGCTCCTTACAATGTCATTAAAACCTCTTTAGCGCCCCCCTTCCCAACCCATGGACCTCCTACTGCATCCTGACAGATATCAATGGCATTACCTCGGGCTGCCCAGACCCCCACAGTCTCTATTGCCGTGGCAACACAGAAAGAACAGAAAGTAAGCCAGCGTCTATGAATACACCTGCACTTCTAAAGGTGAGACGCTAATCTGAAGCCAGTGAGTCCCCGGGAAGCCATTTTGAGCTTCTGCACAGTAACCGGTGGCATGAACCACACACTCAGTCCACCTGAGAATAATTAGCTGCTCATTTGATCTGCTATGAAAAGCACGTGGGAGTTCTTATTACTCATTATGAAACCTAATATTGCCTAACACAATGTGCCAAAGATGTCGCTGTGGTTAAGAAACAGAGTCTTCATTATGGATCTGGTTGTTGGGCTTTATTACGGCGTTCTGTGACGAAGAGAACTAGACAAAGTGTCCTCAGCTGGATTCACAACCACACAAAATGGCCGACTGCCTCCAGGGGCCCGAAAGCTCCAAGCTGATTGTGTGCGACAGTCATTTAATTTAAAATCTGCGTGAGAACATTAACTATAAAGCACAATATCAAGCGACATGAAATATGGATTTATTCTCTGTCTCAAACAGGACCTCGAGGTTCATGTGTCAAAACCTTGTTTTAAGACCTTGTTATATATCTTGTTCTGTGGTGCTGCACCTCCATGGTCATATCCTCCTCCTCTCCTTAGCTGCCCCACTCTCCATCAAACAGACGCTCACATCGTGTCATGTGACCACAGTAAACTGGTGTACAGCTGTGACGATGCTCTTGTTGTTGCTACATTCCAGTTATGTAAATTCTGATATGAATCTTGTTCTGAACTCATTTTGAGACCTTGGATCAGAGACCAGGACTGGACAGGGTTTAGACTGATCCCACACAGCGCTGTGCACTTTACATGCAGGTAAACGGGTGGCTGCAGCTCAGGTGTTATTTTAACTTAAGACAGCCAGGTTGCTGCTAAAATTATGATTTGTTGTTCTCATTTCTTTCATTTGTTGCTCGCCTCATTTTTCCCAGGTGATGTGTTTGTGTCTAATTGATCAATGTTAACAATGGCTTTAAAACATGTTTGGGTAGGAGCGCTTCCTGGACTCAATGAGTTTGTTTGAGGTGTTCTTCACGTGTAGACCCCAAAACCACAAGAAAACTCCAAAGCACTCTCTTTTTAAACAGTAACATTTAGACTCCCTGAAGAAGGATTGATGCCAGAACGTGTCAGAGTTTATTTTAAGGTCTAACATGAGCATGCCATGACGATGGACGACGGAATAAACAGCTTTATTTTGCCCCATCACAGCGGTGTTACATTGCTTCCCTTTCCTCCAGAGTTTCCAGATTTTAACATGTATGTTCTTAGATTACATGTTTACTCAAAATGACCAGGTAGTAAGAGGAAAGGTTTGTGTTTCACTTCAACATGCAGCAGGTTTATGGTGAACACGTCTCTGTCACTATACGATCCCAACAAAGCTAATGTAGTGACGACGTTTATAACTGGCTTCATTATATATCTTTTTCATATGACCCACAACAGAAACACCAGGATGCATTCAGCACCTCCAAATGTGTCCTTTCAATGATAATCATGAACCAATGAAGCATCACTTATACAGAAACATCTTAAGTTAATATGTAAATGTCTATTGGAATAATAATATAATTTATACATTTTATTTACAGAGAGCTTTTCAGGATACTCAGCAGTCAGTTCCAGTAAACAGACAGTAGACACACATTAGTCCAGTTTCCACAGTGATCAGGCTGCACCAATAGATCTTAATTAGAAATTACTCACATGTCCACATATACGTTGAAACAGTTTCTGGTCTATAATTCTTCCTTCTGTCCGGACGGCACTGAAGAGATCCATTTATAAAGCAACTTTAATGCACGTGATGAAAATCCCCAGTCCTCATAAAGTGAGGCTTCTGTGTTAGATCAAGCAAGCGGATATCTTCCACAGGTTCTGTGTTTTCAGAGCGAGATTCTCTCTTTGTGTTTTCCTGCAGACGAGGAACAGTAAAAGGCTGTAACTGTGGAAGCTTTGCCTGAATGTTTGAATGCATGTTTACACAGAGAGGACTGTGGGTTTGGTCCCCCATCATTCACACTGGAAGCACATATAGGAAGGGGTCTCAGTGTACATATGCTCATGTGAGAATTGTTTTAGGACAGACTACTAACATGTGAACCTGTCCTTTAATGGATGCTGATCAGAGGACCTAAGGAACCCGAGGGTGTTGCAGGAGGAGCAACAGTGGTAAATACAGTGAGGTGAGGATCACATAGAGATTCCGTACAGTAAATTCAACAGCAGACTGAGCACCACAGTGCAGCCCATAATCCTGCAGGAAATGAAATGATTGATTGACCTGTTCTTTGAAGATGCCTCACATTAGTTGACATATTACATTTCTCATTTAGCATCATTAAAAGATGAAATAACCAAAGAAGGACAGCGAGTGCACCGAGGAGAAGGTAGAGTTCTCTCTAATCACTGCAGCGATGCACTCATCACGCTATCCCCCCGTGTGACAGTTTTATTATCAGAGCTGGTATGCCACACAAGAGTAATTTCCCCTAATGATCTCAGCCGCCTTCCACACCTCAGGACAAGTGAGTGTGGCTGACATGAGTGGAGGGGGAGGGGGGAAGCAGAGGAGGGGAGGATGGGGGAGAAAGATAAATATATAAGGAAAGAACAAAAGAAGGAGAACTGAAACAGAAACTGCTAACCTCACATACAAAACATCAACACCAGTCAGATTATAGTAGATTAAGAAAAGCAGCATTATGCCATACACAGTGCATGTTAGCTAGGAGTGCAACATCAACAGCTAGCAGAGCTAAACAACCAGGGCTAACCGGGTTAAAAGAGTCCTGAGTTAATTCATCATCTCACTCCTGGAACTCTGTCAGACGCCTGACGGACGGTTTAAAACAAAAAGGATCAAAGTTGATGCAGCAGAACCAGAGATATCCTGTTTAATTCCACCCATCCTTCTTCCCAGTTGAAACCTGCCGCCTACATTACCCACAATGCAACTCTCCCTCTGACAGTTGTGTGTGAGATGGGGGTGTGTTAAGCTAGTTAGGGCTAATGTAGCCTGCAGTTAGAGATGAGCAGTGGGCTGCAGAGGCCTGGTCAGCTCACTTCTTTCTAACTCCACACCAGCAGATTGTTTTCATCTTCAGCGCCAACCAACGCTGACTCAAGTGACATCACTCGAGGACATTTATCAGACTTCACACATCTCCCTCTGGAGACACTGAAGGCTTTATACTACTTTAAAACATATGCAGTAGAGTTCAACTTTAAGAGCAATTTAATCCAAAAATATAAGCAAGTCGTCGGTTTTTCATGCAGATTACATAACATTGCAAGGTAATGTTTTTTAATGACAATGTCTTTGTTTGTGTATGTATGCCGTGATGATTATCTTTGTGTACTGTGATGCAGACCTGGATATGAACCTCTTTATAATGAAACCACCACATGTAGAGGATTGTGCAGTCTTAGCAGAGGTGTGGGCTCTCTGAGGGACTTCAGTTCACCAGTGTGGCTTCAATAAGAGCAGATCCACGTCACCCATGAACTGGAGGGAGCACAGCTCTGCTAAATCAGTCTGGTTTTGTATAATCAGATTAGCTTGCTGCTGCTCCATGCTAACACTGAGTGACGGTTACGCCACTCTGAAACTATTCAAACTATCGTCCACCTGCACTTGTTATGGAGACCAGTCCTTTGACGGAGTGTGTTATGTGATCATCATACCCATCAGTGACAGATCATGGCCATAGATCATTAAGATGACTCTCCGTTTAGCTTTGAAGCAGCTACAAGCTCTCAGTCTGTCACTGTGAAGGCTTGTAGGTGATCTACAGCAACGGAAAATATGCTGTAATCTATAAACACAGATAGTGTATACCACAAAGCTTCAAAACCTGGACTCAACATTAATTTGTTTGAGGGGCTCTTTGGATCGGGATACATGACAGAAAACTCTCTTTTAAACCATTAAAATAACTTTATTGTAACGGAATCATGTTAGACCTTAAACTCTGACGCGTTTTGTCAGAGTCAAACAGATCTCTTGGAACAAACATTGAACTGAACTAATGAAGCAACTAATCAAATGTATTAACTGCATGCTAGAATAAAAGGACATGTGTGAAGTTAAAAGCATTATGTGACTTGTACTCATGAGTTGAAATGGACTAAAAACTAAAGGAGCTGAAAATGAAGTCTGATCTTGTACGAGATGAAGGTCTGAGTGAGTCATCAGGGAGCGCCGGCTGCAGGGGCTGTGAATTGAAACCAGAGAGGAGACGATGAAGCAAATGGGCGATGTCTTAACTCCTGCAGCTCTTCCCATTAGATCTGACTTATTAAGCAGCAGTCATTAGGTCACTTCTGTGTGTGATTATAACACATGGAGATGATATCAGCAGCACGGGGGAGTAAACCGTGGCTGCAGCCACAATGTTCCTTCACTGTTAACACTGTTTGTTCTGCTCTTATCCTGCTAATCCAGTATAATGACAGGGACACACATCTACTCACCCGTGACAGGCCATGGTTCAATTAGCCCACAGGTGAAGCTCTGTGACTGGCTGGATTCAGTGGAGGTGAATGACAGCGTGACATCCAATCAGCCCAGGCGTCAAAAGCCTCTCGTAAATATCATCCTCCCTCATCCTGATGTTTGAGTGTTTAGGGTCAGTTACAGCAGTTGGAATATAAAATGCCATAAATGCGTCTTTCTGATGCGCTCACTGCTGCTGAGGAGATAGTGAACTAGTGACGCTGACCTCCTCGGATAATATTATCAATAACGTCACATTTAGCAAAGTTATTTTAACTGGAATTGGTTAAATAAGCCACTTTTACTAAACCGGAGTCGTGCGTGAAGTGTTTCTCCTCCTGAGGTAAATGTTAGTTTGTCTGCTGGATCTCAGAGGAGAAGTTTGACAGGTGTGTGATGATGTTCATGATGGGATGGCTGGTAGAGCGATGACACACAGCTCAATATTCTTAATTAGCTCCTTTTACCAAGTAACACCTCTGGGACCAGTTTCACAAAGACAGATTATAACCTGGCTCAGAGTCAGACCTCAGATCAGATGTCTTACTGTCACAGTCAACACACGCTATCCTTTTATTCTTTTATGTCTTCTCTCTCTCTGTGCACCTGCAGGAGGAACTGTATATTTCAATATGTTATCTAACACGATATCATACATATGTTTTAATGAAATGTGTTTATTTAATCTCCCTGCTGCCACTGTACACCCACCACCCCAACTTCATATGAACTTTATTCATTCTGAACGTTTTTAACTACAAACTCAGTTCACCATCACACCAACTTTTTAGAAGTCATTTTATTTTTCTGGACCATAACCTTTGTCTTCCTGTCACCTTTGTACAATTCAGATTTTTTAACACATCTTTCCTATCAGGGGCAGTACATGGTTTGCAAATTATGAAACGCAGGCCTAACACAGCGCAGACACTGTGGTAACAGGAGAACATCTAGTCCTGGGCCAGGAGCCTTTTAGTTTAAGAGACTTTCTTAATGAGGAAGTTTGTACACCTGGATCTGCAGGAAGATGATTTTATCACTATCACTAGACTTCAGAGAGCATCATCACATGATCTTGTACTAACTGCAGGTCCTCCTGTTCTCTTCACATCCACAGAGAGGCTGTGAGATCAGGTTCAGGTTCAGGTTCTTCCACTGAACTCCTGAACGCGCTGGTTCAGTTCTGTGATCAGTGGTTGAGCACATTGGGTAACTGTCACAGTAACACCTAGTGTTCACAATAGGAACTCCACTTTAATATAGTTCGTTGCCTGTTAGGGTACATACAGACTACCATATTGCTGGAGGTTGATGAGGCATACCTGCAGACACTACTCAGGACTATAAAGTCACTCATATTTACAGTAAATATTGTCTTCAGAAGATGCTGGAATTCAACATCAGGCAAAGACACAGCTGGTTGGTAGTAAAGATGGAAACAACATTATCAGGTCTCTATACAGGAAACTGAAGATGAATTTAAGTTGGGGTAGTGCATCAACAGTACAGAGGTTGACATAGCGTTTTGATTTCTTGTTATGCTACCATTATTGTAGAAAGCACTATAACCAATTTTATCATTTGTAATTTTCTATATTGATTTAACTAAATTGTATTTTTTCACTTTACGGTGCCACAGCCACACGAGTGCTTTGATGTTCATTGTAAAGGAAACCAAACATTGAGATCCGCAGTGTGGTTTCTGTTCCTGAGACGTTCTCATGTCTTGGCCGTCCACCTGCACTGGTCCTGTCACAGCCGGTTAATGCTGAGGTGCACCTGAGCTGTTTGGGGAATCTGCTGGTCTCAGGTCTGTCAATGGCCACTTACGGGTAAATACCTGTGCACCTGTCCATGCTATAATGAGATTCCCAGGGCTGTCATGCATCATTGTGTGGGTCCACAGAGCTCAGGACATAATATATTAAAAATCAGGGAAGAGTGTATACAGTTTATTAGACTTGGCTTTCGGTGTCATGTCGTCTAAAACTGTCACAGCAGCGTTTGGACTCGTCTCAGGTGGAAGTAATCAAATGAGAGAGGGCTAGATTCCATTTAGCTGCTCCAGGTTCAGTGTCCTGGTGTTGTTCATGCTGTCAGAGTGTCATGGCTGACTGGGACCCTGTGATGTTATCAGTAACACCTGAGCTTTACCTGCTGTGATGGAGGCTGTTTAGCAGTAAACACAGAGTCCAGCTGAGGCTGATGGCAATGTCATGTATTTGGTCATAAACCAAAGTATCGGACACATTAACATGTTAACCTGATGATGGCACTAGATGAAAAGTTATTACAGTTCATCCTGAGGGGAACATGAATGATGAACCACATTTCATGACGCTTGCTTGACTAAAAATCTACACTTTAATTTTTACTTAAATTACATTATATTTGCAACATTAAAGGTAAAAGTTATTTTATTTTTATCATTGTGGGAGAATACTGTCCACCAACAGCACTCATAGAAATGAACCGTGTTTAAAATGCTAACTGTCCAGTTTCAGTCTGTCATTTTTCCAGTGTAAACACTGAAAATAACAATTACTGTCGTTAATCTGCTGATTATTAACTCAATTTATCAGTCTGTCTGATATTACTGTCTGGTGAACACAGTAGAAATAGTGCATCCAGTACGTCCTGTTTAAACATGCAGACACTTTGTTTGACTGATAAAACAGAAGGACCTTTATTAGATCAATAATAAAAGGCACAACACAGAGGTCACTCTGCTTTTCCTTCCATGGCTGCAGCTTGTTTACCGTGAGCCAGTTCTCTCCTAAACCAGTGGAGGGCGCCATCTGAATCTTACCATGAAACAAAGTATTAGGCAAACCCTGCCTGCTGTGCCACATGTAGAGTTTACAATGGATAACATAAAAATTTTCTTTTTAAAATAACAGTGAGCAATGCCCAGACTATAAACAATACAATTTAAAAATGCACTGAATCATTTACAGCACAGGCAGCAAATCATAACAATACAATGGTATAAAAAAATAATCTCTTAAATTAAACATAAAGAAGAGAGAAGAAACAATAAGGAATGTAAATACATGTACCAGACAGATGACTTTATGGCCATCAAGAAAAGTACAATTCCTCTTCTTTTTACTTGCCTTTGCGCTGACTCACAGTTTGAATCCCTTTTAGGAATGAAGTAAAACGATGTATCAGAAACATACTAAACTGCTGAAGAACTGATAGCAGAGAACTAACGTTAAATATTTTAGACATTAGATTTACTAAAACTGGATTTTTCCAGTTGAATCCAGTCCTTCATATTCCATCTTAAACAAAAAAAAAACCTTGGTCAACGTAACCCTGACACGTGCTAACACTGAACTGACTTAAAATATTACAACAGATCAGAAGTGCAAATCAATACTAATGTATTTATCGACTGCTGAAGTGGTAAGAAATGTTGCTGTATGCTCTCTAAGCAAAATCTTCCAAGAACTACTGAGGTCTAGGTTAGCGGCAGGCCATGAGACAGGTCGGCCTGCTTTTAGTGCATATTATAATCCAGTTACTCACAGAGTCAATCAAAAATAAAAGTGCTACAGTGACAACGATGATAAAGCATAATTGAATGTCAAATAAAAGATTCTATCATGAAGGTAGTAAGGAAACCTTTGCAAGTGATATTTCACTATGGTAGTTTGTTGTAGTCCAGTCTGTTGTACTTTAAGACTACTTCATCTAAGAAGAGTCTCTTCACATCACCTCTCAGACAGACGTTTCCTGTGTCAATTTGAATTCGAACAGATATTTATAGATTGAACATGTCATTTCTGAAGTATCCGTCCTGCTAACGTCCTGTTCAGTGGACACAGAAGCTGTGATAGCTGTTGCTAACCTGTACAGCTACTTCACTCTCATATAAACGTGTTGCCATTTTGTAGCTAGTTTCCTGTTGCAGTTTTTAGTTCATTAACTAGCTAGCTATGTAGGACGATGACTTCTCGCTCCAAATTCTGCCTACAAAGCTCTGATTGGTCAGTTGTGCCTCCAACCAGCAGAAACAGCCATCATTGATCTCAACATCAGAGCCGTTTGAATAAATCATCCTCAAGTTTGATCTTTATCTGCCTGGACGACCATGAACTCCCCTAACCAATCAACAGGCGAGAGTGAGCTGCTGCTAACAAGGCTATCATGCTCACCTGAGTTTAAAAAAGAATATATATTATTATCACTTTTAACATGATTTAACTTTAAGGGTAATGCTATCAGATCCTCTGGTGATCCACAGCAATCAGCCATCAATATGGATTGTTTGGGTTTCTGTGGCATTTTAAACCTTTTCTGATCAACATGGTAAAGTCAAACATGGATCTATGGCACATACAGTACATTGAAGCCAGTGGATCTCAGGCTGACAATTCAACACTGGAAATGTAAAATACAAATGAACGGTTTCATTTACTGGAGAACTGTTCCCTACTGTACCATAGCGGGTGCGTGTATGAAGGTCCTGTATGTGCTTGGGAATGCCTGCATGCTGTTAGGAATGGACAGAGACAAAAGGCTCAGAACCAGGCTGAACAGAGTCTGGGTGCTGGAAGGATGGCAGGACGTCCAGAGTCGGGTCAAATAGTGATGTAGTGCTGTCGCAGTTTGGCCACGAGGAACTCGTGGGTTAAATTATGTCTTGTGATTATTCCAACAATCTGAAAGAGACGGCAGATAACAAACGAGAGTTTGGTAAGACACAAGATGAGCCGCTGAAACAAAACAACATGTTTTATTTGGAGTTTTTCACTCACTTCTCCCACAGCGTTGACCACAGGTAAGTGTCGCAGGCCCATGGTCCTGAACAGGTTGAACACCTGGCAGATGCGGGTGTTGGGGGACACTGTGTAGGGGCACGGGTTCATGTAGGGGGTGACATCCTGGGGACACCAAGAACATCACCTTTTTGTTTAAACATCAAAAAAATCTTGTTGTTTTTGACATTTCTGTTGCTATTCCAGAGGGTTAAGTGGACTCTTCTGACTCAGTGTTTTACTCGGCCGTACCACTATCATGCGGGGGTTGAGCAGGGCGAGGTCCAAGTCATGGATGTCAGGGTAACGTGGGTAATCTTCAGTCATCTCTGAGTAGGACAGCCTGGGCTGAGTGGCGCTCTGTGATGGACGTATGGAGAGACGTTCAGTGGGATATGTGTGTGTGTGTGCGTGTGCGTGTGCGTGTGCGTGTGACTGACCGACTGGTTTTCGGCGTAGCAGACCCCTCTGATGAGCAGGTTGACCAGCTGGGAGCGCAGGATGAGGCCGTGGAAAGTGAGCGGTCTGAAGCGCTCCTCCATGGTCCACTCCTCACTGGGAGACTGATCTGGGTACAGGTTGGGGTAGGGAGCGTGCCTGTAGGTGGACAGCAACAACACAATGATTAGGGAGGGGGAGGGATGCTTCAGGACGCCGTGTTGCCTGAACAGGTAGGACACTGTGTGTCTGTCCTACCTCCTCTCCAACATCTGCTGCAGCAGGTCCTCTCCCTCCTCTGCAGGCTCCCCCACAGCGCTCTGCTCGTCACAGACGTTCCTCAGCTCGCTGGACGGGTACGACTTCATGGACTGGCAGCGCCGCCGCTGTTCCCCCGCACGGGACATCACACTAGACTTCTGCATGTGACAGTGGAGGGTCAGTTCACACTGATCAGTTTGCTTAATGTCCACACGCAGATCCATTCTAACACCCACACAGTTATGTTACAGCTTTACTGAAATAAAAAATAAACTTTTCATACTTGGTCCAGCGCTGCTGACACACAGACCTCTACCTCCATCTACTGGTTACACCAGGTCACTCCTGCCTGCTGAAATGTGGTTGTCCCTCCTCTCTTCATCCAGCTCCCTCTGGATATGAGGCTGTACTCTAACGGCTACAAATGTTCACAGGACAAACCTTGAAGCGGATGTTGTTGCTGACCAGGATGTTTCCCTTCATGAAGTCCCGTTCGTTCTGCCGGTTTTCAGTGACCACAGGGAAGGCGTGATAGACGGTTGTGCGCAGGATGCTGACCAGAGACTGGACCCGGGTATGCGGGTACACGTAGGTCAGGTTGGGCTCCATGATATCACTGGCTGTCAGCCTTGGAAAACACAGACATGTACACAGCCTGATGTTAGAATTCACCCAGCATGAGTCTTCAAGGGGAAACGTTTGACCTGAAGCTGATGATATGTTATATATATACAGCATATTATATATATACACATGTCAAAGTTACAAGATGTTATATTATGTCAAAGTTAGAAAAGCTCACAGGGTGGGATCAGAACAAATACATTTTATTCAACATCACAATCAACCTGAATAAAGTTAGATTTGTCTGGTTTACGTAATGAAAATATAAACTGCATGAACTGGTTAAACAGGGAAAATGATCTCATACTGTGACATTTATACACAGTGATGAGTCACCCTGTCGACCTGCACTGTAACTGAACTTTGGTCAGACTTGGTAAAAAGAAGATAACGCGTGCAGTCGTTGCCCCCGGTAACCTGCTGCTTTTGGATGGAGACACCTGTGGTAGTTATTAGTGAGGAGAGAAGGTTTCATCAACTTTGAACTGACTCCAACAGTCAAAAGTTAACCAGCGTCCCCACAGCGAAGAGACAGACTGCTAGATGTTCGCTGCGGTGGATGACAGGTGCTCATTAATCTGTATTCTGTCTCTCTGGCATTAACACCATCATGAGAATAACAGTAGATTTTTTCTGTGTGATCAGCTGAACACTGCAGAATAAAACAGACAAGCAAAGAGTGAACAAAGGGTTTTGTGTGATTTTAGATTGACAAAAACATGCAGCAAGTCACCAAAATACCAGACTGGAACAGGTGAGGACAAAACCCCAGAGCCCTCAGTCTTGTTGTTTGTGAAATTATAAATCTTACTTGTCCATCTCGACTTCAGTCTCCCACTCCAGCAGCGGCACTCCTTTCAGCTGGATGTGGATGTCGTAGATGCCCTTGTTGAAGAAATCTCCCGTCCACTTGGCAACCTGATGATCACCCAACAGGAAATACATCACTGTATCATCCGCACTCCTGAACTGACCAGCACATCTCATAATTCCTCATTAATTAAAAACATAACCCATAGTAGAAAACATATAACATGAGCGTGTACCATTAGAGTGATCATGATGGGCAGCCCATATGTGATTTCATTGGTGGATTCAATGAGGATGACAGTCAGACTGATGGTCATCCTGACCACGCCTCCGAGGAAGGAGGCAGCTCCGATGAGAGCAAACGTCCCCGAGTAGATGTCCATTCCCAGTTTCCTAACAGAACACAGACACACAGTCAGTGTGTGGTGAAGTGCATAAAGGCTAATTTCCCACAGTTAGCAGGCATGTGCTAGCAGTGATTACTGTCAGCTGAGAGGAGCTCAAAGCAGAGGAAGTGAAAATCATCCAGTCAGCAGATTCCACCATGTGGCCTGTTCCCAGGCTTGGACCCATCCTGGGTCTCTGTTAGTCATTACACAGACATTTGATCCTGATCCACTGCTGATATACATATATACTGTATATAAATATTGTAGTGGACATGTCGAGATTATATTTTTAAGGCTGCAGAAAATGTACAGATGCCTTGTGTATTCCTTCTATATTTCCTTTGAATTAGCGTCTCAGTCTGTGGAGCGCTGTGGGAATATCAATGCTTGTTGTTAAGATATAAATCCCTCTGTGGCCCTGATGGAAAATCTCCCAGACTGGACTAATTGAGACCATTTAATGCAACTTGTGTGTGAAATATATTGTAGAAAATACATTCTACCAAACTCTTAAAAAGTTCTGTTTTTAAATCACTCACTGGCGCAGGTCATCTGTGAGATCATTTGATATATCGAATACAATTCTGACTGGTTTTGATATTTGTGATGTTTTACAAATAGAACATCAAGAGAACATTGTTCTTACACTTTGAGGATGTTGGCAACCAGACGTCCAAAAGCCGCCCCACACAGCAGTGAGGGGACGAAGAGGCCGCTGGGTAAAGACACACCGTACGTCCAACAGGCCAACAGGAAGTAGAGCAGGAAGAACACGGACAGAGTCACAGGGCTGAAGGTACCTGACAACAACAGGAGGCAGGTGTTCATCAGGACCAGACAGAGAATCATATCTCTTGGTGCAGATAGCAAACAGAGCACAATATTATAACTCTGGACAGTCAGATTTCACAGAACGTCTCTCTGCAGATGCAAGGGTGGGTTTCACAAACGAAATATGCACTTTTACAACCCACCAAATATTTACTGGCAGAAATGAGAGAAATGTGTGTGTGTGTGTGTGTGTGTGTATGTGTGTGCTCCTCTCACCGTCCTGGTGGAAGAGCTGGTGGATGGCAGCTTCTTGTGGGTTGAAGAACAGCGTGGCCATGTCGTTGTAGGTCTTGTTGGTGCAGAAGAACTGGCGGATGGTTGAGTTGATGTCCTCACTGCTGGACAGCTGAAAATAAAACTCAATATGAGACAATACATTTCTGTCGGTACTTCCCAGCACTATACTGTTTAACAATAACGACATAATTAATTAGATGAATGCGATGACTATCCACCATCACAACAACCCCACTGTTAGTTTAGAGGTGGAGAGCGTCTCCTGCCTTTAGCAGCCAAGAGACAAGACTTAAGACTTTTGTAGACTCAGTTTGGACTTCCTACTGTAGCGATGGAGAAGGAGCTGATACTCACCGTGGTGTTATGGGTTGTGGGGGAGGACAGGTCACGACATTCGCCCAACAGCATGGAAGCTGTAAATATCACCACTGTTGTCACCATGGTAACCAGCAGACTCTCCAGAACTCTGAAGATCAGATCAACTTCTGTGATTACAAGCTTGACAGGAAATTAGTGTCAAATATCAGCTGATATCTGAGACAGTTGCTGTCTTTGATTGACAGTGTGAAGTTCACTCTGGAGATGTTCTGTTCATCACCTGATAAACTTGGCCTTCGGGTGGATGTGTCGGATGCGATACTTGGCCAGGCCCTTGTTAATGCAGTTGAAGAGCGCCCCCAGCAGGCCACCCACCACCCCCATCAGGACAAAGAAGGCCAGATCCACTGCTGTCCACAGGTGGCAGTTCTTATCTCCATCTGGACACTGAGGAGTTTTACAGTAACAGATACATTACTGATGCGTTATAGAGCGCTTAATTAGATACTGAAAGACGCGCTACACAACAAGGTAAATAAAAGATAAAAGAAGAAGCACAGGACATCATTAAAAGAAGTTCTGAAAATGTTTTGAGTAATTTCTTGAACATAGAGAGTTCCAGAGGAGGGGGCAGCTATGGAGTCTGAGCCCAGGTTGGGTGTTTGGTCCTGGATGGTTGGAACAGGAGGCTGCAGGAAGGACTGTGGTGGTGGAGAAGGTGGGTGAGGTAGGGGGGTCCTGGTTATGGAGGGATTTGTGGGTGAGGAGAGGGAGTGGTAAAGGAGGTGAAGGTTCTTCAGGACACGAGTGATGTGAGTAGTCCTTCTATTAAGGACTTTGAATGATGCACCATACAGAATACTACTGCAGCAGCCGAGTCTGGATGTGATGGAGGCATGGATCAAAGTTTCAGCAGCAGAAAAGGAGACGAGCTATGTTTTTTCAAGTGGAAAATTAATGTTTTGATGATTAGGTGGTTGGGTGTAGTGGGGGAGGGAGAAAGAGTGGAGCTGTGGATGGTGAGGCCGAAGTTGGGATTTGGGGCCAATACACAGTTTAGCTTGAGGAGGTTGGTTTGCATCCATGATATAATTGCAATGAGGCAGCTGGTCCGGGTGGATTGAGCTGCAGTGACAGTGGAGTTAGTGGAGATGTAGAGTTGGGTGTCATCAGTGTAGCAGTGGAAGTGGAGACTGTGACAAGAGATGATGTTACCAAGGGAAAGCATGTAGAGGATGAACCAAGCACTGAACCCTGGGGGACGCCTCCCCGGGACAGAGCAGCGGTGGGGGAGGATGTGTGACTTCAGGAGAGGAGAGGGCAGAAGCAGTGATGTTGTGGGAAGATGTAAGGTTGTATTGTACTTGTATAATAATTTAAGAATATGTGAATACAAAACTTACATTTAAAACACATAATTTGTGCCAAATGAAGAGACAACTTCAGTGAGTCTTTACCTTGAACTCTCCAAAGTTGAGCAGACCAGGCAGCTGGAAGGAGCCCCACTTGTTGAAGTTGATCCCCGAACGGAAGAAGTTGAGGGTGAAGGTGGCCGACATGGAACAGAAGAGCTGAGGAAGGGAAACAGTTAATCATACTCGATGGTTAGCGCCACATGCTCGATTGATGTCGTGTTACTGAAACAATCATAGCCCATTATATGAGAGCTTCCTCTGACTGAATTGGGTGTTTAACTGAAATAAACAACATATTTTAGTAACAACCCTGCCATCATTAGCTCCGACTATACACTGACACAGTCACTGACACCATGCTGCACCTACAGAGAACATGAGGAAACACAGCTATGCATAATGAAAGGAATGAAAGACAGAAAAGGCAGGTGGGCAAACTGAATAAGACTCCAGTCTGTGGGTCTACTGAAGTGGTGCTTTGAGCTAAATGCTAACATGCTCACAATGACAATGTTAAGATGTTTCAGCATTAGTATCAGCTAATATTTACCATGGACACAATCTTACTTTAGGAGTTAGCTTTTCCTAATTAGCAATAAGTACAAAGTGCAGCTGAAGCTGAAATGTCATCAGTTCTGCAGGTATTGATAAACCAAAGTATTGGACAAAGTGAAGTTTTGACCTGATGATGGTGCAGAAGATCACCAAATTTATTAGAATTTACTCTGAGACAAACATGTATGTCTGGACTACATTTCATGGAAATCCATCCAATAGTTGAAGTATTTCAGTCTAAACCAAAATATGTCACTCTGGATACAAGGTTTGGGAACCATGAAATTTGTACAAAATGTTGTGCCAACCCATCTAACAGATGTTGAGATACAAATTTCATGACGATCCATTCAACAGTTGTTCAGATATTTCAGTCTGGACCAAAAATGTCAACCTTATGGTGGCTTTGATTGAAAAGTCAGAGGATCAGCAAAGTGAGCAGGATACATCCTCTGGGAAATGTCTGTATAAAATATCATGGCAACCTATCCAACAGATATTTCAGTCTGGTCCAAAGTACAGGACTGACTTGCCATCCCTAGAAAAATTACAGAGTCAGCAGGAAGACAGAACTGTCTGGACCCTCTTGGTGTTCATTGGATAAGGTGACGTACCACTTTCCAGGTGAGGGCTTGGTTCCAGAAAGAGGAGCCCTCCTCCAGACTGAAGAGGGTGCCACCTATAGGAGCACCAAAGGCAGCAGCTACTCCAGCAGCAGCACCCGCTGACACAAAGTCTCGCTTGTCCCTGAAGGACAGTAAAGACAACATGGTGAGCTAGGCTTGACAATACTTACACCATATTATAACATCCAGAGAAGCAGTGAACAGTGCGCACACTTCATACCTGTCACTGCGAAAGTAGGGAAAGTCAAAGTTGATCCTCTTGAACGTGATGCTCTGAAACTGATAGGTGAAAACAGCTGATGAGTACACTTCAGTCAAAAGCATTAGTGTCTGGACCATTTAACAGCCAATCATGTTTACCACTGAATCAAAGGAGGAAAGATTACAGCAAGCTAAACCTGTTTCAGTGTTCAGCACCTGACTGCTAACTTGATATAATGTGAATCTGTCCTTTAAGAGATGCCAAAGTCACGCATTTTCTAATCCTGTACACACACTTTAAAGGGAGACTCAGGTATTTTTAAGATCCTCTTTGTTTAACCAGAAACAGAAAGTCTCGCTCTGAAATCTCGCGAGAGGTTGAGTTGTTGCAGGAAGACAAAAGGATCTTACTCCTTAACAAAACAGTCTGTCTCTGTAGGGATCCTTTCCATAATGTTGTCAGACACTCAGTCTGAGCCAGAGTCAGTGGCAAAAACAAACTTTATATTGTAGTGCCGTCATGTTTGTGGAGTGTAATGTTGCCATCACAGCACGGCCAAGTCTCCATTGGAAATAAGAGCTGGTTTCTCAGTGGGCTCTCACATGGTTAAATAAAGGTTATATATACTGTATGTGTGTGTATATATTATATATATATATATATTATATAT
>LKNJ01000332.1:186589-204168 GCA_002120245.1 Maccullochella peelii | reverse complement strand
TATATATATATATATATAAAATCAGACATATGAAGCCTAAAATCAGACTTACATAGTATGAGTATAAAAGTTAATGGAGTCTCAGCATTAGCAATATATTCACGTGCTGAGTTCAGGATGACGTACCTGAGGAAGGCCAGCTCCCACGATGGCTCCACTGTGGATCATCGGACCTTCTTTCCCCACAAACAGACCTGAGAGGACACACACTGAATCAGAGGCTCCGCCCACCCACCTGCTCATCTCCTGGACTCAACAGAAGTGATGACCTTCAACATCATATCCTGATAAATCACACTTTGAAGGTGACAGTTGACACATCCATACAGTGTTATGGCATGACTTCCTGTTACTGCTTTACATCTGTACTCACATCTTCACTAAAGGCTTCCTGTGTGACCTCATCAGTGATGTCATTTGTGCACAAACTTTATTTAGACAAATTGTTTCTATGACTACAGATCTTTTCTGCACATTCACAAACCTGAAGTAACTTTTTGCAAAATCACAGTTCTGCTACACACGTTTTTCATTGTTTCGGACTTCTCTAATCTCTGCTTTGTTGTAAAATATTGTAAAATACTTTCCATCACTGCTTTTGTATAACTTCAGAGGCTCTGCACAGCACATCACGTGATGTAGCTATGAAAACACATAACATATGGTTTGCATATTCATTGACTAATCAGAACTACACTGCTCATCTCTGACATTTATCTTGTTAGAAATGTCGTTATTTTCTCACGGGGTATTTTGCTTTGCCATCGGCCACATTTAGTGTGATTCCGGGTAAAAATGTCAGCCACTTGAATCCAAAACCATTTTTACTGCACACAGCTGTGTTTCATACTTTACCTCCAGCCACGCTGAACAGGACTCCAGCAGCTTTGCAGAGAAATGTTCGCAGCCGGACGATTCCAGGAATCTTCACTCCGTTCAGGTAACTTTTGATTTCTGGGATCCCCGAACCTGCGGCTACCGGCTGGAAACAGAACACAGAAACAGAGCATGTTAGCGTCACCACTTCATGCTACAAGGCTTCAAACCTTAGAGCTCCTGTAAAGTGATGAAAACAAACTGAACATACTGGAGTCTAACTATGACCCTGACCACCCTAATTGAACACTGAATCGACAGGTTCAAGTTACAGATATTAAATATCAGCTTTTGGAATTGGAAAAGGCTCCTGTGTCTGAGCCGTCTTACCTCGATGAGAATGAGCACACTGGCGATGAAGACAAAGGTCATGTTGAACGCCAGGAGCTCCAGCAAAGACAGAGGGAGGCAGCCTTTGTCACTGCACTTCTCCACAGCTGGAGACGTTTAGATAAGGTAGAATAACCTCCAACACTGAGGATAATCCTCAGAAACTGAGACGAGCGATCCATCTGAGTGAACTGCAGTGTCTGCCTGTAGCTGTAGTGAACAGCAGCTACACACAACGATAACAGACCTTTGACAACCATAAAACACTTTTTCAAGCGGCTTTCTGCAGGTTTATTGTCAGAACACACTGTAAAGAAGGCTGCCTCTCCAGCACTGCAGCACGCTTTGGGAAACAGTCGGAATAATGGTAAGTTAACAAGCAAAAGGATGCAAAACATCTTGTGTGGTCTTTAAAAAGTGTTTATAAAGCTGCTCATATGCTCTTTATATGCATCTCCATCAGGTACTATATACTCTAAACACTGGAGATTTACTGAGTGACTGCAGAGCACAAAACTAAAGGAACGAGTGAACATGTGTTCTGTATCTGCCTCGCTGTCTTGCTAAAGAAGGACGGAGAATTACTAAAGTTGAAATCATTTGAGAAAAATATTTTGAGAATGGGCACAACTTTATTCTTGAATCAATTTTTTTGTTGTTACTTTTATTCTTCAAATTATTGGACTTTCTGTAGCTGTATGTTTGTAATATTATGACTTATTATTTTCTCACAATTCTATCATTATTCTCATAACATTACACTAAATATAATGACTTTACAGTATCTTAACCAAGGCCCTGACACTCAGCACACCACAAACTGTGGATCACTGAACGCTGAGTGAATTCAGCTGTTTCAGGTGTTAAAGGATACAGTCACCAACCAGAGAAAATTTGATTTTGGTGAAGAGGCGTACAAAGAAATCCACAAACAGGCCGACCTGAAAGAGACGTGAAGGCAACACTCATCTATACATCTGCAAAATGTTGGAATTCAGAGAAGAAGAAGAGGAAGAAGCACCTACCAGCCCCACCGTGACTCCGATAGCAAACATCATCATCCACCGCACCGCCTCGTACTTTCTGGCTTTCTATTGGCAGATGGAAAAATGTTTAGAGAAACATTCGACAGAAAATATCTCAAATTCAGAATTAAAACCCTAACCCCTTTTTTATTATGGATTTAAATCTATGACTTGTTTCTTTTTACTCAGAAATCTGAGTTGGTTTTTGTCTCACGACTCTAATTCAACAGTAAATAGCAACAGATACTAATATCCCCATTGCATGTTGTTGTGAGAGGGTGTACACGTATACATATCTGCTCCCACAGTTACTGATCAGAGCGTTTCTGTATATTTTTGATACATAAATTATTCCATATTTCTGAAACATACTTAAGTAAGCAAGTAGTTTTCACTACTCCAGGGAATAATGTTCAAATGGCTCTGTCTTAACACTGAGTGGAAGTTTATTTAACTTCAGCCATTTAAATGCGTGATTTAGTTTATTATTCAGAACAGCAGTCTGGTTATTAAGGTGTCTGTAAGAACAAAAGAAACTAGTGTCGAATTAATCAAATATTAGAAGGCAGTTTTCTAATATAAGCCAGATCAATTATGTAAATTAAGAACAAAAAGAACTCTAAAATGGACCCTTGTGGAACACCAGATTTAATATTGAGAGGAGCTGAGTTCATTGTTTAGTAGGTGACAATGAAGATAGCTGGAGAACATCACAGCTAGCCTCTGTAGCTTCTTCCAAACAGCAGCTATAGTAAAGACCTTATTATCAGTCTCCCTGCATAGAGCCTCAAATATAGCACATGTAAAACAATAAACATGCATCTTCCACAGTTCTGCTTTTTAGGTACGTAAGATTCCTCATGGACTGGAGGTTCAATAAGGTGAAGAAACACAAATCAAATCCCATCTGCATGCTCTGTGGACATCTACGTCTGAGAAGTCAACAAAAGACACTTTGAACTTGTCTTACCTTGTTGTCCATCCCCTCCAGAACTTCCACGTAGGGCTCATTGATGCAGCGATCATAATCCAAGCTCTGTTAAAGTCAAAACAAACGCATGTAACTATTACCAGGGTCAGACATGCATTGACTCTCATCCATACCAGGGGCAGCATGAACCCATCAACACTGATCTTCCTCCTAATCATGGTTCTTCACAAGTCTCTCACCTCATAGTCTTTCCTGGGTAGAATCTCATCTTCTTCATCTCGGATTTCTCCAAGGATTGTCTTGGGGTCAAAAGAGGGACACCATAAATACAGTATAATTAGAAAACAGACACATCCAGTACAGCAGGGAAGCCAGCTACAAACTACACCAGTCTTTACCTGAATTCATTCACAACATGGGAGACTTTTGAGAGTTCTGCTATCACTTTGACTGCACATAGTTTACCCAGTAATGAGTAAATTATGACAATGCATGTCCGTTCTTGCACTGTTAGAGGAACACGCCAGACTCCATTCAGAATTCGGTAACATTTTTAAGTTGACTTATTTTGCAAATGCAAACATATGATAGATAGTAAGCTGACATAGCTTCAAGACATGATATTATCTTAAGGTAAATTTGGCATGTTGATAATCTCGCATGCAACACTTTAATTAAACAAAACCTAAACTTAGTTGGATGGAAGATGACCGTTATAACGGGGTACTCAATCATAAAAGTTGCTGGTGCATGCCGGATCGAAGACGGGGTTCTGATAAACCCAAAAACTCCTAAATGGTGTAAAGGAGGGTTAACCAGCTTTATTAAAAATAATGTAATCCCTAAAATGCCAGATTTGTAAACGGAGTTTGGTCCAACGACTTTCTCTGCATAAGCATAAGGAAAAACAACAAGCAATATCCCCCTGAGGCAAAGTTGCACTGTAAGGAGAATGACTACCTGTTTCAGCCTAATTTTCGGTTATTTATTGATAATGGATTTAAGGTCAACGCAAAGCTACATGACAACAGAACACAGCCCCTGAGCAGCAGGGTGGAGCCAGGATGGGGCACTGAGGAGATATCAGGAGACATTCAGAGTTAAAATATCTGATTATAAAATAATCAAGAGATCCACAGATCAAGTGCTTTGTCCAATTATTAGATATCTCTTTACCAGTTCTTCTGGTGTCCGTGTCTCTCCTTCTCTGCAGCAACACTGGCAACAAAAACAGTTTCCACAACACGCCATCTTCGCTGTTGTGTCATGCTGCGTTCAGGGCCTATGGTACAACCGTCTAAGGTTTTCAGAGTCCGAAAAGATCAAAACCGCTGGAACAACATGAAAAACACATTTAGTAGGCAGTACATTGGGCATCTGTTTCACACAAAATAAGGGCTCCACACTGTAGCTGTGTCCTAAAATGTGTTCATAACATCGTCGCTATGTTTAAAAAGTCTTCATATTTCCCATGACATATAAATGTAGCATGAGCATCATGTGACGCCAATGGTAGAGGGTTGTTCAAAACTGTCAAGACTGCGTGTAATGTATGCACAGAACAACCCCAACATCAGCATCACAAGTGGAAATGGGAGAAATGCCACTGGAATTAAGGAGAATACAGCTATCTCTAAATTACTGGGTTAATTTAAAAGGACATAGGGAAGGTCATCCAACACAAGATACACTGAAACCATGTTGGGAAAAGGAGAGGAGAGAAACTAAACGTTTTGAATGGACAGTTAAACAGAAAGCAAAAGAGCTAGAAATAACTGAAATAAACATTAGTCCTACGGTACCAATCTCAGTAATACATCCCTGGATACGTCCTGACCCGATTGTAGGTCTCACATTGCTTGGCAAAAAGAACAAAGATAAGGAGTTTATTTAACATCCACAGATAATAGAAACCTACATAGAGAATAACTACTACAGCTGTGTTCAAATTTATACAGATGCATCAAAGAACCTGGCTAACAAAATTGGTATTGCATTCATAGTTCCTGATATCAACATTAAAATTAGCAAACGAGTCAGTGATGGATTATCGGTGTATACTGGGGAGATGCTGGTAATTTTGTTAGCATTGCAATGGGTTGAAGATGTGAGACCTTTGAGAGCAGTAATATGCTCAGATTCCAGCTCGTCATTAACCAGCTTCAAGCACGGCCATTCAGACAGCAGACCAGATGTTTTAATAGAAATACAGCAAACACTATATAGAATTCAATTGATGGGACTTAGTATGGCATTTGTATGGATACCAGTACATATAGAAATCAAAGGAAATGAAATAGCTGACAAGTATGCAAAAGAAGCCACATAAACTAATCACATTGACATCACAGTAACCTTTAGACAACAATTAAACAAAAGTTGAAAGAAAGGTGGCAAAAGGAGTGGGAAGAAGAGAGAACAGGAAGGTGGTTATACAGGGAGAACCTGGAGAGAAGAGAGGATAATATCCAGGCTACGTTTTGGTCACACAGGGTTAAACAGTACATTATTTAAAATAGAAAAACATAATACAGGAAGATGTGACTTTTGTGAGGAACAAGAAACCGTAGAACACGTTATGATTCACTGTCCAAAATACGAGGATGAGAGAAGGGAACTGATACTGAACCTTAAAGAAATAAAGTTAAAAATTTGATTTACAGGATATTTTACAAAGAAAGTCTAGGGAAAATGTTATCTATTTTTGTTTCAATATCTTAGGAGAACAAACTTAATAGAGAGAATATAATTTCCTTTTTTGCCTTATTTTTTTATTTTTATTTTTTATAATTGGGTGTATAGTTAAATCGTGATCCACACTCCATACCAGTTGGTGGCGGTAATGTACCATTACGTTGTTTGCCAACCGCCATAAAACCTCAAGAAGAAGAAGAAGAAGAAAAAAAGAAGAAGAAGAAGAAGAAGAAAGAAAAAGAAAAAAAAAAGAAGAAGAAGAAGAAGAAGTTATAGTTATTTATCCATACACATATATTCCAACAATTAGGAGCATCCCAAACTCTTTAAACAGAATAGATAGTAAAATATTAGCCAGTGGAGTTTCATGATATTAATAGAAAGTCATTTGATTTGCTAAGGAGCTGATTTTATAATTGCGCATATAATATTGGCCAATTGTGATTCCCTTAAATACAGGGTTATTGCATGGTGCATTTGCGGCCCGTGGGGAAACCTGTGAAAACAACAGTTTACTTTCAACTTTCAGATAATAAACATTTGTTTATCATGAAAATACGTTATGATCTCTCGGGTTGACAAGAATAAGCATTAATTTAAACTAAACTTTAAATTTACAAGCACATAATAGTGCCGGACTAAAACTATTTAGCAAGTATGCATTATCTTATGGTTTTGTGCGACATTAACGCGAATGTATCATGTGCACGAGATAAGTGTGAAAAGTTTAGTAGGGTTTTAGAGTCAGGGTCCGGTTCATAAAAAAAATCATCTTTACAACGACTTCACGAGGAGTGAACTCCCGTTTGAGTTCATTAGTTGTGTATAACGGTTTTCCCTCATGTGCGAACGCAGCACCGACTCGTTACAGCCCGCAGCACCGCGTCGGACACCAGCGGGCTCACAGTATAAGTTTCCCCAGCTGCAGCGGCTCGTGCAACACAAAGACAACCGGCTAGGGGAGGTGGGAGACGCAATGCTCGCTTTATTTCCCCGGTGTAAACATAACGTACCCGGGTTTAGCTTCACGCTCTTAGCCGGAGTTGCTTCTGCAGTAACAGGCTAATATCGCCCGTGAGGCACGTAGCTAGCTCCGCTCAGCCAAGACAAACAGTTAGCTGGCTTTAAATAGGTGCTTCCTACCACCATACTTTTCGCGTGCGTGTGCGCGCACACGAGTGACATACCTGGGTATAAAGCGAACGGCTTGTGTCAGTCAGTCAGTTTGGGACCTAACGTTATCACCAACACCTACTACAGATCATACAGTTTATAGCACATCCTTGCTGTAAAGGGACCAGGTAGGACATGGTTGTGGGGGGCCTGTTGTGGTCTCCTGATGGACTCTGCACATAAACCGGCCGACAAGCAGGACTTTAAACATGTTACTTTAACTTGAACTTTCCCCATATTCTGTCAAGTATTGAGGATTGTTTAACTTTGTCTTCATGCTGTATGAGGTTGTACGTTGCCAAAAAAGATACTCAACAATAAATTGACATTTTGAATAGGGTTTGGTGTGACTTTTGTTTCTATGCTGTTAGCTAAACATGTCATATTATGGGTTGGACAGTGTCAGAGAGATTTGTTTTGTCTTCTTCTCTTCTCAGTATAATCTGCCATCATGGTGAACCAGGTTCAGCGAGGGGACGGTAGATGGCAGAGCGACTCCAGCGGGGCCAGCAACAGCGACGGGGAGAGCTCCAAGGAGAGCTCCCGGTGCTCCACGCCGGTGCTGGACGCGGACCGATTGGACAGGCTGCGGGACAAGATGCGGAGAAGGACCGAGTCCGGAGACCGCTGGTTCTCGCTGGAATTCTTTCCTCCCCGCACAGCCAGTGGAGCTGTCAACCTCATCTCCAGGCATGTGAACTCAAACTGGACTTAGATGGAATATTTTATTCAGGAAACATGATGTGCTTAGACTCAACAATAGCCAAACCAGGACGCGGTTTTAGAATTTAGTGCAAAGTTGTAAGGCTATTTCAAAAATAACTTGGCACAAACTCCTCTAGTTCAACAAAGGCTGACCAGGAGCTCCAAGAGGCTTTAGCTAATCTTTGCAGCAAAACTTTAGAGAGCTTAGTTTGCTTCTGTGTTACAGAGACTCATTCTGATTTAGCTCAAGTTCTAGGAAAGAGTTATAACTGAAAGCACAAAGATCAGTGTCATTAATCAACACAGCATTATCACTAACCACCAAAGACGTGTCTGCATTGTTACAAAACAGCTGGACCTTCTCTGCTGAACATGTAACTTTTCTTCAGATTTGACCGTATGGGCTCCGGAGGGCCCCTGTTCATCGACATCACCTGGCACCCAGCAGGGGACCCGGGCTCCGACAAGGAAACTTCATCCATGATGATTGCCAGCACGGCGGTCAACTATTGTGGCCTGGAGAGCATTCTCCACCTGACCTGCTGCAACCAGACCAAAGACAACATCACTGGCTACCTGGCCAAAGCAAAGCACCTGGGCCTCAAGAACATCATGGCACTGAGGGGAGGTGGGACATTTGTTTACAGGAGTGTGTGTGTGTGTGTGTGTGTGTGTGTGTTTTTATCTCAATGCAGTTCGGTTTATGACAGAGCATTAGGTCTGCTTTTAGGGGGGAAACCATTTTCAGGATAAAGTTGTACTATTATAAGAGTAACGTGATTTAAGAAAAGTCACAATTTTATGAGGAAAAAGTCATAATATTGAGAAAATTGTAATTTTACAAGGAAAAAGTCCTAAAATTTCCACTTTATTCTACAATGTGAGACGTTCGAATACCCATCATACTGCCTTCATTACCTTCTGAGGCAGCTGAAGATTTCACGGTTTGAATCTCTTTGTTTTGTGCACTTTTACACACTGTTCACATAATCACATTGCTTTGTGGCTCCAGGGTTTTAGCAGAGTGCAATGGGCCATTTTTGACAGCTGGCATAACTAAACACAGAACTGGAAATGGATAATCAAAGTGGGAGTATATAGTATTAGAGAGCCTCATACATATGTGAAATTGTGATATCTCTGCAGACCCAGTGGGAGGAGACTGGGAGGAAGAGGAGGGAGGCTTCAACTACGCCATCGACCTCGTTAAACACATCCGATCACAGTTTGATGACTACTTTGACATCTGTGTTGCTGGTATGTTTTCTGCCTCCACATCAGCAGCAGTAGTAGTTTAAGTGGAACTCGATCAGTCTGTGATTTCAACATGTGTGTGTCCAGGCTACCCCACAGGCCATCCTGAGGCAGAGAGCTACGAGGAGGATCTGAGACACCTGAAGGAGAAGGTGGATGCTGGAGCAGACTTTGTCATCACCCAGCTGTTCTTCAGGGTGGACTCTTTCCTCAAGTTTCTGGATGACTGCAGGGCGATTGGTATCACGTGTCCCATCCTACCTGGAATCTTTCCCATTCAGGTAACTCACTGCTGCTTCCAGGAACAGGAGTGTCCTCAGGTTGATTGCTGATGGGGTCATACTGGGAAACTCTCTCCCAGGAGTCAAGGACTTTGTTTTAGTTTTTCCTCTGCAACTACTTTGCCCTGGTTACTTTTTCCTGGACTTTCCAGGGTTTGATCCAGAATCAAGGCCAACTGATACATTCACTGAGCTCATATTATAGGCTGATATCAGCTTATCTTAAATATATCAGTATCTGCGTATATGTTGGCTGATAAATAACATAAAATAGAACTTAGAATGGAGCTTAAAGTTTCCATAGATTGAAGATGAAGTGAAGCCAAATCCTTATCTGCAGCCAACCTGAGTACCTGTTCCCTTAAAGGAACGTGTTGTTGGTTTCTATTGTCAGATCATTTCAGATTACAGACTGAAACCTGTTCCTCTCCACTCCAGGGTTACCAGTCTCTCCGTCAGCTGGTCAAGCTATCGAAGCTCGAGGTACCAGAGGAGATCACCAAAGTCATCGAGCCCATCAAAGACAACGACGCTGCTATCCGTAACTACGGCATCCAGCAGGCGGTGGAGATGTGCCGTGTGCTGCTGGACAGTGGAAAGGTACCGGGCCTCCACTTCTACACGCTGAACCGAGAGGTCGCCACCATGGAGGTGCTGCGACAGCTGGGCCTGTGGATAGAAGACCCCCGGTCAGTCGCCCCTCTGCCTGCTTACAGCACACTGAGCCAACTTCTGTAACATCAGTTCAGTCAGTAATATCCTGTTCACACCTGCTGCTGGGTAATACCGGGGTAATGCCCAGATAAACTTATATTACTATATATTTAGATTTTTATTTTATAATATAACACGTGTACATATATATGCAATATTGTTTTTCCAATGTAGCATATATCAATCAGCTGTGAGAAAACAGTGCAGTCACATTTCCTGTGTGGACAAAATACTATGTGATGTTGTTAAAAACTAGTAGAAGGACTTTGCATCTGTTACCATGGAAATATAGTAAATGTTTACAGCAGCATTTTCATAGTTCTCCCGTGTACATCAGCACAAACAGTAGGTTACATGTTATGTGATTATTTATTATAATAGTTTTTTCTTATAAAAGAACAACACATCCTTTCTTTTATGGCTACTGAATATAATTGCACTGATGTGTAACATACAGGTTTTATCATTTGGTTACCATGTTATTTTTATCTGTTTGTATTGCTGTTTTTGTGCTGCGTTTAGTTTTTCTAAGTTGTCATCTCAGCAGAAATCAATAATGTCATCGTGTCCCATTAAATAAGCTGCTCTGGATGCTGAATGTTGCATATGATTGGCTGTTTGTTACAAACCCCGCCTTTGTCTCAGAGAGAGTTTGGGCAGCTTCAGCCTCTGCTCTTGTTTTGCTTTGTGATTTAAAATGGTTTCAGAGCATGTTATCTTTGCAGGCGGCCTCTTCCCTGGGCGGTGAGTGCTCATCCCAAACGCAAGGTAGAAGATGTTCGACCCATCTTCTGGGCCTCCAGACCCAAGAGCTACATCTACAGGACCCAGGACTGGGACGAGTTCCCCAACGGCAGATGGTAACCTCCATTACACGTGAACTCAGAGTTTACATGACAAAACTTGAATGTTCATTTCCTTATTAATGCATTTTATTTAGTGAATAAATGTTCAATAATTTGACATCCTTGGTTTCGATTAATAGAGAGTGCTATGTGAATTGCTGAAAAGAACTGTTGACATCCTCAGGGGAAACTCGTCGTCTCCAGCTTTTGGTGAGTTAAACGACTACTACCTGTTCTACTTGAAGAGCAAGTCCTCAAAAGATGCACTGCTGCAGATGTGGGGCGAGGAGCTGATGAATGAAGAGAGCGTCTTTGAGGTCTTCACCTGCTACATCACAGCCCAACCAAACCTCAGTGGACACAAGGTAGACAAGAAGGAACCGCAATACTTTTTCTACAACCTGTTCTCCTGTGTCCTTAAAGTGAGACAAAAGTCCTATTTATTGCAACTGGTTTTTAGTGTTACTGATAAATTCCTGGAGTCAGCTTTAGTTTTAGAGGTGTTGGTAGGTGTATTTTTTCTCCTTGGACAGAGCCAGGCTAGCTGCTTTCCCCTGTTTCCAGTCTTTATGCTAGGCTAACCACGTCCTGACTCCAGCTCCAGCTAACACACAGACATGAGATCCATCTGAACATCTGACTCTCAGAAAGAAAGAGAAGAAGTGTATTTCCCAAAATGTTGAAGTGATCCTTTAAACCTACAAGTATCTCGTAGTTGCGTATCATTAAGTGTCATCAAATATAAGACAGTGTTCCATGTCAATCACAGGCTAAGTTTCCTCTTCTGCTAGGTGATATGTTTGCCATGGAACGACGAGCCTCTGGCTCCAGAGACCAACCTGCTGAAGAACGAGCTGGAGAAGGTAAACAGACGAGGAGTCCTCACCATCAATTCCCAGCCCAACATCAACGGCAAACCCTCCACAGACCCTGTAGTGGGCTGGGGACCTGCAGGAGGCTATGTCTTCCAGAAGGTAGGAACACTTTTGGTCTTGTTTGGGTCTTTGCATGGAATGGTTAGGGAGTGGGGTGTTTTGGTCTGATATGTTGCTTTAATCCTCTTGTTTTAAATCCATCAGGCTTATCTGGAGTTCTTCACCTCCAGTGAAAATGTGACTGCTCTCCTCAAAGTGCTGAAGAAGTATGAGCCCCGTGTCAACTACCACATAGTTAATGTGCACGTAAGTCAGAACAGAAAGCACCTGTCACTCCGTGTTTGTGTGTGAGTTTATATCATTAATATGTCACCATGAATACTTTGTGTGCAGGGCCGTAACCTGACCAACGCCCACGACATGCAGCCCAACGCTGTGACGTGGGGGATCTTTCCTGGAAGGGAGATTGTTCAGCCTACTGTGGTGGACCCAGTCAGCTTCATGTATTGGAAGGTAAGTTAGAAATACCTTCTGGTTATCTATCCATCTTAACAAGTGACGAAGGTGTGCATGTTGTGTACTGAGTGGTACAACACTGACTTAAAGGAATAGTTGAACATTTTGGAAAATAGCAGGTGTCTGTACTTTACTTTTTTATTAGCAGGCTTTATGTTTACAGGCAAATTAATTACCAAGTTTATAAATGCAACAATATGATAGCAACATTCAAGATTCTTTATTGTTACATGTCCCATACAAGTATAAAAAAGTAAAATTCTTATGTTTTGGTTCCCCACCTTGCAGTGTAACAATAAATAACTAAAGTACTATTAAATAAACAAGAAGTAAACAGTTAAAACAAAAATAGCAGCAGTATGTCAGTATACATGTATATAACGGTATAAGTGATATATAAAAAATGAAAAATAAAGATAAATAAAAAATGTATGAGCAATATGTATGCACAAATATAAACTATGTATATATGTATGTATATATAGTATAATAAATATGTCGGTCCTTATTGTCCATTGTTCAAGAGCCTGGTGGCTTGGTGGAAAAAGCTGTCTCGTAGCCTGCTGGTCCGGGCTTTGAGACTGCGGTACCATTTGCCAGACGGTAGCCGGTGAAACAGTCTGTGGTTAGGGTGGTTGGGGTTTCTAATAATCCTGACACACCGTTCCTTATACATGTCCTGGATGGAGGGAAGCTCACATTCACTGATGCGTTGGGCTGACAGCACGACCCTCCGCAGTGCTGCACAGTTGAGGGCAGTGCAGTTCCCAAGCCAGACAGTGATGCATCCAGTCTGGATGCTCTCTGTTGTGCCCCTGTAGAAGGCCCGTAGGATCCTGGGCCCCATGCCAAACGTCTTCAGCCACCTGAGGTGGAAGAGGCGTTGTTGGGCCTTCCTCACCACGCGGTCGGTGTGCTCATCCCAGCTGAGGTTCTCGGTGATATGGACGCTCAACAGCAGACCCGTTGATGGTGATGGGGTCCAGCTTCCCTCCTTTCTTCCTGAAGTCCGCTCCTTGGTCTTGTTGACGTTGCGAGAGAGGTTGTTCTCCTGGCACCACTGTGACAGGTTGTTGACCTCTCTCCTGTAGGCCGTCTCATTAATACATAACTTGAGTCTCACAACACTGGTTCTGCTTCAGTAAGAAATGATGATACAAAATAAAATGTCAGGGAATTTGACATATTTCTTATTTATTATATTATGTTCCCACTTTAAATAAAAAAATAAAATATAAGAAGCAAATATCAATATAACATTAAGCAGCTAACACCCAAGAGGAAACAGGATAGGGTCCAAATAAATGTTTTAGTCCACTCTCGTCCACAGTATCAGAGGCTCTAAGAGTGATCAAAGTTTGATTTTTTTTACCTCCGTAAGTTAGTTGTTGCCAAACTGGCACCTTGATGTGTGAAGCAGGTTGTGTTTGGCAGCAGCAGTTTTTCAGGACCAGTTAGTCTGCTCTGACTGGCCCACTAGTTCCCGTGCCTAAAGCTGTCCCCCTGTCTTCCTCAGGACGAGGCCTTTGCCTTGTGGATAGAGCAGTGGGCCAAACTGTATGAAGACGAGTCTCCCTCTCGGATGATCATCAAGTATATCCACGACAACTACTTCCTGGTCAATCTGGTGGACAACGACTTCCCTCTGGAGAACTGTCTGTGGCAGGTCATTGATGATATGTTTGAGCTGCTCGATGCTCCTCCAGAGCCGCTGAACGACGGAGCATTATCTGAATAAAATCTCTGTTTCAGGGAAAGACAGAAAGAAGGGAAAGAAGGAATACTATGGAACTGATGATATATTATGCATTGTCTCAAAAAGCTGCTATTTACAATACAGAGCTTGAGTAAGAAGTGTGTCCACAGACTTTTTAAAAGAGTTTTTAGGACTGTTTTATAACATTTGGGTGAATGGGAAATGAAACTGTACTGTCTCACCTGAACAACACGATGAGTAGCTTCATGTATTCTAGCACTCCCAGCTGATAAACTACACCTGTGTTCTCACTGAAAAACAACCCCAGGAAATGAATTGTGAACATACTTTATACTTTTTAAAGTGTTTTTCAGTAAATGCTTTTATTTTCATAGGAGAAAAGAATAATTTTAATTAGATTTTTAATGATGTATGCTGTCATAGGAGATGTGTGTGAGTGAAACAATAAGAGACAGGCTGTCTGTGGTACAGTGTGTACCACAGACAGCCTGTCTGTGTCACAGTGTGTCTACCTGCTGCCTTAACACGTTTTTAATGTACGTCATATTTATTTGTTCTGCCTGTTTCTGAAGCTCATTAAATCTTTTTTCTGTACAACAAGTGACCTGCTGAGTGTTTGGTACTAAGTCATGTAGAGGAGTTACTACCTACTTTACAGATTAGGATTTTTACACACTGAACATACAAAGAGTTTATAAAATCTGATGTTTAGTTATAAATGAAACTCCCCAACAGTTTAAACAAGTACAGCTGAAACCATCAGTCCATTAATCGATTAGCTGATTGACAGAAAATTAATGGTTGAAGTGATTTTTTTCCTTCTCAGATGTGAAGATTTGCTGCTTTTCCTTTGAATGAAGTTAATAATTGAAATGTTAATAATGTAGACTTGCAGAATGAAAAGAATTGTTAGTTGCAGTCCGATACAAACTAGTTGAAAATTAGCTCCACCTCAACCAACTCCGACAGTAAAATCCTGCTTTTACATGAATGATGAGGAATACTCATCTAATGATATCAGATATAAAAGTACAGGCACAGGGGATATTTTATACTTTTAGTACTGCAGCAGTACTTTTACAGTGTGGTATTAGTACTTTTACTGAAGTAAAGGATCTGAATAATTGCTCTACCGCTGGTGACTTTATTAAGTATTCAGAGTGAAGCTACATCAGCAGGTACAAAGGCCACAGGACCAAACATGACAGTGCAACAGCAGCCAGGAATTTCCACACACTGAGTAACTCCACCTGTCAACAACTGAGCATACAAACCACCATAGAGAGAGTGAGAGAGGTGGAGTGAGGTGGTTGAGATAAGTCACCTTTGTCACATAGACATACAGTACAACCCTGCTGGCAACATCACAGCATGACCTGATGAATATCAGAATAAGCAGATGTGCATGGAAAACAAACAAACACATGGAATCTAGAAATCTAGCTTTTATTCTGGACCAAACATGATTACCAGCTCACTTTGGGATTTATATATTTTTGTGAAATTGTAAAAAGTGATGCATTTTTTGTGTTAATTTATAATAATACAGTTTCCCTGAGCCAATACCATTTTTTTCTCTCTGTTATGACAGAGTGATGGTAATGATGTTAAGGTTTGTGACAGTGTGGGCTCATTGGAGAGGGTTCAGTCAGGGTGCAGCAGCTCCCTCAGCGTTACTCGTCCTCGTGCAATATTACATCAGCCAAACGTGTTGTGCACAGATATTGGCAGTCTGCTGTTTCCCATAGTAAAAACAAGTATTCGTTTTCTTCGTTCAAGGTCAGCGACGACTAGTTCTGCAGCACTGCTGAGAAAACAGAACAAAGTCTGTTGTCATGTGTTAATGGGCCTAATCATGTCATCATCAAACATACTGTAGATCATTTCCACAGAACTGGAAAGGATCTGAAATATCTACAATCATGAATGTGTTGTTTGCTGTGTCCAACACTTTATATAAAGTGGACTGTGGAGTGTGTTGGACTGGTCTGCAGGCACCACAGAGAGTGTAGACTTACAGTAAGGTGAAAGTGCAGCAGGGCCATAAAAAGACTGTGGAGTTAAACTCTGACCAGGAATGTACAGACTGAAGCCTCATTATGGACAGCAGCTGTTCCAGCCTCAGCCGTGACCTCTGACCTTTTTTCAGCTTTTTCACAAGAACTCTGTGAATCCAGCTGCTGTCTCTCTGTGGATATCTGATCTTACATGACCATTAATCATATGCACAGTGCCTGATATCTGTAAGAAGCCTGAGAACAACGTAGACAGATCTTATATTTACCGTCCGTTAAGCCTTTAAGATAAAAACGTCTCTGGAACAGCCTCGATAGGATCACTTTTTTTGCTTTGTTGTAAATAAAGTTTCATTTAGTTTGTGATCCCTGCATCTAACTGAGTCACACAACCGGTTCTGCAGGTGGTCCAGCTCCCTGCTCTGTCAGCCTAACAGGGATTTATTAATTTACAACACGCTGACTGCATGCAGCTTATTGTCACGTGTAAGACCGACTTCACACAGGTGTCAGCAGGTGAAAACAGTGCCGTGAAACAGCAGAAACAGCAGCAGAACTGAAGCTATGCTGAATAATACTATCCTGAAACACAGTAAGTATAACCACTTCATGTACTGTCTGTGCTGAACCGTGAGCGCCCTCTAGTGTCCACTCTGCAGTATGTCAGGATGTCACATGTTGCTTTGTAATACCTTCATGTGGAGCTCATTTATTACCTCCATATGATTAATAACATGTTTGCTTTAATGCATCACCATTGAAATCTAAGTATTTATTTCAGCCTGTGTAAAATAATATTATGAACAGGAGCACAGAGACTGAGGGCCACTGTTAGTTGTATTTTATTATGACTAATATGACAGTTATTCTTAAAAACTATGATTTTACCTCATAATATTTCGCCTTTATTCTTTTAATATTATGAGTTTTCTCTTGTAATAAGACTTTTTTTCTCAAACTTACTTCATTTTAAAAACGTGACGACTTTTTTGTCAAAACACTTTTGATTTTGGAAAAACAAAAGTAAAGTATATTGTGTTATTGTCATGAGAATAACAGCATTATTGCAACTATCATATTACAAAATATTGACTTTATCTTGTAATATCAGGACTTTTTTATTGAAATAATGACGTTATTCTCATAATATTTCAGCTTTTAATAATAATAAAATTAAGACTTCTGTCAGTAAAAGTCACATCATTAACTCTGGCTGACCAATCATTACACTACCGTCTTTACTGAATTATTACAGTCACAGGAAGTTGGTTGTCATCATTAGCGACCCTTAACATGTATTAGAAAAATTCCAATGAGCCTTTTAGAGGTTTGAGGTTTATTATGTCCTTTATTTTCTAAAACACTGTACAGTTTATCTGTAGGACACAAGTTGATAAAGTCCAGATCACAGCACAGTTCATTCACAAAAGTCCTCCTGTTTTCATGTTACTCAGCCAGAACATGACATTTAGCATAACATTTATATTGATTAAAATATATTTCTGATCTGAAAACACAAGTATTTCCATACGAAAAATAAAAGATTGTGCCTTCTATAAATATGCATTTGTACAATGACAATGCACTGTTAAATATAGGAATGCAGAAATTACATATACATATATATA